>JAOVYW010029087.1:0-29913 GCA_025775045.1 Hiodon tergisus
ATGGCATTGGTTATAGGTGCATTTCTAAGCTTCTGAATGTTCCAGTGAGCACTGTTGGGGCCATAATACAGAAGTGGAAAGGCAATCATTTCACCATAAACGTGTCTCACCAGGTACTCCTCGCAAGATTTCTGACAGTGAAAAAGTGAAAATAATAATCAGAAGAGTTGTCCAAGAGCCAAGAACCAGTTGTGGAGCGCTTCAAAAAGACCTGCAATTAGCAGGTAAATGGTGAAAAATGGTGACGTGTTCAATACTTATTTCACCCGCTGTATATCATGCTAGAGGCAAACCTCAGAAATACTCAATACTCTGTCATGGCTTTTGGAATGTGCAATGTACCTGCCACATTCAAGCGCTTGGTAGATATTGTTTTATGTCCTACACTGTGCTGCATACCTTGATAATTTAGTTGTGTGTTTCTCAGATTTGGCTGCCTATGTGACCACTTTAGGAACAGTGTTTCAGCGCTTAGTGGAGGCTTCCCTGATGCTGTGAGTTTGGTAAGGCTCCTGTTACTTACCTTGGTAAATGGGTTGGGAGAGGTGAAGTAAGTCCCTTGGAAGCTTAAGTGGCCGCTATCACTACCTTCCCGGTTCCCACCACCCGGCGTCAGCTGCGTCGCTTCTTGGGTATAGCTGGTTACTGTTGAGGGTTTTGTCGGAATCTGTTGCCCAACTGACTGGTCTGCTGAGCCTCTTTTTTTCCATTTACGTGGCCTACAGACTGCCAACATGCTTCTGATTCTGTCAAAGTTTTGCTTTGTAGTACACCTGTTCTTGCTGCTCCGAATTTTGAGAAACCATTGAAGATGGAGGTAGACGCAAGTATGGTAGGTGCGGCGCTGTTCTGATCCTGGAGGATTCGAATGGTTTGGACCATCCTGTATGTTACTTCTCGAGGAAGTTTAACAATTGCCAATCCTGTTATTCCACTATAGAGCAAGAAACCATAGCTTTATTTGCTCTTTAGTTTTTTTAGGTTTTTGTAGGCTCTAGTGCTATCCCCATCATAGTTCATACGGATCACAACCTATTAGTATTCCAGAGTAGGATGTACAATCAGAACCAACTGATGCTCATACATTGCACGGTAATTGTTCAGAGCTATAATTTAGAAATTCGTCACAAGAAAGGTTCAGAAAATGTCTATGCTGATGCCCTTTCTCGTGTGTAGTGTTGATGACATGTTGTGTTGTCATAGTTTTTTATTACTGCGTTATTGGTTGTCACAAGCTGATGGATGCTTGTTGTTTATGGATGGGGATTTGACGTCCCCACATCTGCATATGTGTGTGTCCTTGTGTTTTGTGTTTCCTTCTGTTTCTCTCCTCTCACTCTTTCTTCATTCAGATGTCCATCTGCAATTGGCCATTCATCCTTGTCACCAATCATCTTTTCCCGTCCAATCAGAAGGCTGTCCTTTTGTTTAAAAGCCCCACATGTCTTCCCATTGGGACTCAACCTGGCTTTTGTCGCATTTATTTGGTCTGTGTAGATGTCAGCTTCCTGAATCATTGTTCTGTAGTGTTAGTTTCTTGTTATTTTGTCTTGCATAATACATTGTGTTTCTGGTTAGCTTGTTTCATTATTTGTATACCATAGGGGGTTAGGTGAATAGGTAAGATACCCTTGGGTTTACACATGCATTATGTAGGCTTACCTTTGTTAATTCACCAGGTTAGGAGCTGCTGTCTTTATCAGGTTAGGTTGTACTTATTTATGTACTAATTAGTTGATCACGTTATTTATGATTGCTTTACTTTGGCACTGATTTTAGTTTCCTTTCCCCCTTGGCATGTGTATTGTACGTTGACCACCTCTTCATTTTTTTTTATTGTAAATAAAATACTGCACTTTAGTTTTGTTTGTTTGTGTCTTGTTTGAAACCCCTAGAGTTGGTTGGGTGAGCTCTTTTTGTTGCGGCTCCTCTACACTCCTCGACGTAGACCAGTTATATCTTAGTCGTAACAGTAATATAGTAAAGCCCATAATCCTTTGAGTGAGAACAAGAGGATACTTGCCAAATCATAAAGATGCCAAAACAAGTGGCAAGGAAAAAATATATAAACAGAGAAGAAAGAAATGGTATGAACCAGGTAATTTACCACAGGTAAACACTACACTCCCTATTAGTTTTCTTCTATATGTGTATACTGTTGTGCCATTTTCCAGGCGTTGTCTCGACGGCCTTTGGGGTCAGTGTTTTTCCCGTTTAGCTTGTTGTTTTAAAAATATTTTATAATAAGGTACATTAAGTGCATAATAAAGACCATAGTCAGGAATGCAGCATTTACCAACAATTACTAGTCAAGTTCAATGTGCAATCAGATGTTTCATACCCGGACGACATTTCTCGAGGACGATAGCCTACTGTTTACGGAGAGAATTGGCGACGGACAACAACAATTCAAATCATGCAATGATTAAGACACAAGTGACGAACCAAATCATTCTCTTAAATCGAGACTTCAGTTGTTCATTAGAATATTATAAACGCATAGATGTCTGATGTACCAGGTAATGTACTTTGGGGGAAATCTTTTGACAGTTGGACGTTGGCTTATAATTATTTAGGAAGATATCGCTAGCTGGTTATTAGCTTTAAATTTACTCTTGTCTCGGTGGCACTCCAATTTCAACAAAGACGTATTTTTTTCGTCGATGTCGTTATTACTTCATAATTGTCGGCGATTGTTTATTCGTAATTTCCTTGTTTGCTGAGAAATGTGTTGGCCTTGCACAGAAACATCTAATAGAAAAGAAGAGGAGAAGCATATCCCCGGACTAAAGGTACACAACAAGAAGAGCTTAAACAAAGAGAGTTACTAAATTATAGACATATACATTTCCGCTGTTAATATCTTTCGAAGGAATTGCTATTTTGGAACTGTGTTCAATCATGGCTGTAGTAACATACTTAAAGGTTCCTAATTGCACAGAAAACAAAATAACATCTTCGGCCCTAGAGTCAAAATGATTCTAAATTACGGGATTTAGAAAGTCCAAGATTAAGCCATTGAACTTTTTACTAAAGTGCGATCTGAAGTTATGCCAAATGCATATATGTAACTTCGCTTCTGTTTATGTATTCATTCAAATATCACTTAAGTCTGTTGGTTCTGTTCTCTATTTGTTATGATGGTTCATTGCGTACTACTAAACTGGATCAGTCAGTCGGCTTTGTTATGCTGTTTTTTTTTTCCAGTTGCAATAGGGCACACCGCTAAGGACGATCCAGAAATAACACCATACTAGGTATTAAGCAGCTTAATACACAGCTCAGTATAAGCAATGTGAGTTTGTTGCAGTTGACCTTTTAGTTAACTGCAGTATTTGTATAGGCAAATTGGTAGTTTGTCCCTCTGTGCCAGCCATACTGGAATTAGGTTCTTATACACTGGTGTGTGCACGTAACGTACATGATGTAAATACCTAATGCCGATGTACATGCTTGCACCGGGGTCTCTGGTTAATAAAGATTACCTTCTGTTCTCCAATACAAGTGCCACCACTTGAGTCAATCTACAATCTGTAGTGTTAATGTTTTTCTCTTTTCAATTTTGGCCATTCTCCCGTGTCTGGAGGACTCTGAGGAAAACGGTGATGAGAGAGGGGCCTCTGGAGACACAGATAGTGAGTGGGGTGGGACTAAGATAGTACCAGTTTCATCATAGGAACATGTGCAGTAACACTCACCGTACCTCTTTTCTTCCTTTCCCTTTACTTGGTGTCTGTCAGTGGAGTCTCTGCGCAATTTCTTCTCCCGGACGCTTGGCCTAGGGTCCGGAGAGAAAGTTCTGGATGAACTGACTCTGGAGGGAGTGGCCCGGTACATCCAGAGCGGAAAATGTGAGTCATCTCAACAGTTTGCTTTAATAACAGCACAAATAATTTTAATTGATGGCAACATCCTCACTGTAAAGCTCTTTTAATTAAATCTGTCGAGACTGCACCTTGACTCCAAGACCATCTGATAGATGGGTATTGCTATACACATTTTAAACCTTTGTCCTTGAAGTATAGCTTGGTTACCACTGTAGATGGCCTGGCTGAGGTTAAGATTGTGCGTACTTGTAAATCCAATAGTAATGGACCCAATATTTACATTTTTACTTTACATTTTAGTTTCTTAGTTTCTTAGCAGACGCTTTTATTCAAAACGACAAGTTTACAATTTCTACATGCGTCCGTTTAACCAGTTGGATATCTTATGAAGCAGTTCAGGTTAAGTACCTTGCGGTTACAAACCTGTCACCTTAACCACTACACCACCAGCTGCCCAATATAAATGCTTGTTGTTGTTTTAATAAACAACAAAATTGATTGGTGTAGCAACTGTCAACATAGTACTTTATTAAGGAGTATACATATCTTATATCTTAGTATACAGGGTCCATGTAGTATGTTTTCTATAGTGCTGGCAAAAAAATCTGATGCTGTGTGTCTGTCTCACCGACTCATAGGTAAGAGCATAATTTGCATGGTGGGAGCAGGAATATCCACATGTAAGCTTCTCTTTTCTCCTTTTTATTCAAAATGTGTGGTCTTATTGTGAAAGCTTTTTTTTTTTTAAATTCAACTTAATCATTTGCTATCTGGTATCAGTGCACTGACTGGTGACATCGGCCTGTCTCTTACACATCTGCCCCTCAGCTGCAGGAATCCCTGATTTTCGCTCACCTGGAACAGGGCTCTATGCCAACCTGCAGAAGTACAACCTGCCTTACCCGGAGGCCATCTTCCAGGTCGACTACTTCAAGGTCTGCTTTTGAACTTGAGACTCCCAGGGCATGTCTGAATGGTCTACATTTGGGCTTGCTAGTCTGACACCAAGGGTGCGCCCAAGAGCTGGTGCTAGATACCCTCTTGCAGTCTTCCCCACCTCACCATGTCCTTGTTTGTCTTGCTCTTTGTCTCTCTTGCCCAGAAACAACCCGAGCCTTTCTTTGCCTTGGCCAAGGAGCTCTACCCTGGGCAGTTCAAGGTGGAGAGGACTTTGTTTGCAAGTTTAATGTGTGAAGTTACTGTGTTTCCTATGGGTTTAGGCCCATGTGCTATTGTTGACAACAAGTTAGCTGTGTTTAATATGTGTGTGTGATCTGTCTACGTGTGTGGTCTTGGGGCACCAATAATGGTGAGTCATTGTGTGTCCCAGCCCACAGTTTGTCACTACTTCATCAGGATGCTAAAGGACAAAGGACTGCTCCAGCGGTGCTACTCCCAGGTAAGTTAACCCATCCTGCAGTGTGCAGAGTCATTTCAGTCGTTTATTCAAGCATTGGTTGAAGCTGAAGAAGCTAACAATTTTCACCAGGCCCTAATTTAGTCGCTCCAGCAGTGTGTTGGTCAGTCTGCCAACTTTGCATTTGGTTTAGGGAAATAACCTCTGGTCTCTCATTGGTTGGGCAGAACATTGACACCCTGGAACGTGTAGCAGGGCTGGCAGGAGAGGACCTGATTGAAGCTCATGGCACTTTTTATACTTCTCACTGTGTTAGCTTACTGTGCCACAAGGAATACAACCTGGACTGGATGAAAGGTGAGGCACTAATAATACACACGTTTCTGTTATGAGGTGACTAAGTTACTTTTTTATGACAGAATTCGCCTTACAATCCTGCAAATCACCCTGTACACTATTGAAATTGGACATCAGTTAGGTGAACTACTGTGATTTTCGATTTTGGTTTAATATTAATGGTTTAATAATATATGCTGGTTTGACAAAGAGGCCTGCTACACAAGGCTTCACTAACTGTGGTTTTGCCAAAAAACATAACCACTGTGGTTGGTTTGAAACTGCTGGATTTAGAATGCTGGCAGTATCATGATTTTGGTAACTTTTTTCAGAGAAGATATTCTCCGACCAGATTCCCAAGTGTGACAAGTGCAGCGCTCTGGTCAAACCAGGTAAGTCAAGTCTCTGATCTCCCCTTACTCCACACCTTATTATCCACACCTCGTCATCCTACGCATGCGTTCACAATTGGGAAAGGAATGAAAATATGTTCCATCCTGTTCAATCGGCAAATCATTTCAGTGGATCAGGGTGATTCATGCAGATGCCTAATGTTACACCCATCTATCTCTCCCTCTCTCTCAGACATTGTATTTTTTGGTGAAAATCTGCCGGCTCGGTTCTTCACTTCATTTCCAATGGTAAGAAGGAGTTAAGATTTTGTGTCTATGGGCTTGTTGATTTGCTCACAACCAGGGTGTACAGTCTGTCTGCCACACTAAAGTGACAACCTTCCCGACAGGACTTCCCTCGCTGTGATCTACTTATTATCATGGGGACCTCCCTGCAGGTTCAGCCTTTTGCTTCTTTAGTCAACAAGTAGGTCTGTCTATGATGGTACTTCACCATGGCATGATTTTCAGTTAGTTTGAGTGCTTATTCTAAAATTTTGTGAACATGAATGTTGCTGCTGTAACTGTGAATCTCTACATCTGTAGGGTCCCAAAGAGCACTCCCAGGCTCCTCATTAACATGGAGAAGACTGGACAGGTAAGGATTCCCTCTTCTGCATCAGTTAAAATGTAGATTTATTTTGTTCAGCCAAAATACTTGCATAACCACTGTTAATGACAGTAAAAATACTAGTAATATTATTATTACTTGTTTTCCTTCTTTCTCTCTCTCCCTCAATAGTCTGATGCCCTGATGGGGATCTTGGGTTTCGGTGGGGGGATGGACTTTGACTCAGAGAAAGCCTACAGGTGAGAGATTCCTGTGGTCTCCATAGAATTCTTCTTATGCTAAATTTACACTGGCATCAGTACCCACCCAACTACACACTTATACAGATGCCCAAACACGCAACTTTAATCTCCAGACAAATAGGTTATTCACCTCCACACTGGTCAGTACAGTGCATTTATTCTCGATATCTAATGTGAATGAGTTATTGATCATTATAATGATAATTGATAATGGTTTTATGAAATTGATGGTAGATGATGTTGATGAGTTTCTCTCAGGGATGTGGCATACCTGGGTACCTGTGATGCAGGCTGCATGGCTCTTGCTAAGCTACTGGGTTGGAAGGTAAAGGACAGACTAACACAGTGATCGCATCATAAAACAACATATTCAACTTATTTATTGGACATTTGCATTGCAAATACTGCATATTTGTGTTGCAACTCAAGTCTCCATCTTCCCATGCACTCTCTCAGGTCTAGTTTCTCACTTCGGTCTCTCTATCTCTCTGTCTTAAAGGCTGAGCTGGAGGATTTGGTGAAACGAGAGCATGCTCTCATTGACAGCAAAGATATGAAGGATAAATCAAAACCAGTGAATCAGAGCTCTGGAACGGCAGAGGAGACTGCCTCTGGGGCAGAGACAAAGAACAGTGACCAACCTGAGTAACCAATAACACAGAACCACTCAAATTAAGATGGATGGTTAGTTAGCCTGAGCCTGCCTATGGTAGCTTTGTAGCGCAGTTTGTACTGTATTTGCAGTTCTGTATCACAATGTAATCTTTCTGTAAACCCTTCTGCAAACCCTTCTGCTCTCCTTGAATACTTTTCCCACCATATGTTTCTTTCACTGACCCTTTGCTTTAAAAGCCATAGATGCTGAATTTTAAAAGTTCCAAACCAGACATCAACTGATTTCACAGTAACAATGATTTAATTATGTCAGTCAAACAGAAAGCGAAAATTGCTTTAGGCTGTGATTATTTTATTTAACTTAAATAAAACAGTTTATTAGGAGCGTGATCTAACCAGTGTTACAAACTACTGAAAAATAAAATTGTAATGATTTTTTACTGGACTTAAAACCATATGGTTTCAGTTTATCCACGGTGGATGCAAATAAAACTTTCTGGATGGGAGAGTAATTATGGTGTTGCTGTAGTACCTTATTGTGGCCACAAGGAGACGTGTCAAAGAGCTGCAAATAAACAGATCTCTCTCTAAAGGTTGACAGTATTTTATTATGTGAAATAAGGAATGTCATAGCGTTACGATTATTGCGTGTACATGGGTCCTCCATACGGAGGGGGCAAGACCAAAGGTAATATTAAGGGTTTGTTTAATTAAATAAAATGGCCTCTTATTTCATGTACAATACCATTTGGGATGCCTGAGAACCCTGGCCTCTTGCTCTAAAGATGGGGACTGAGTTTTCTCAACAGCAAGGAGTACTTCCCTCCTGCTACATGTGCAGGTTCTTCTGTATGTTCTTTGCTGCACAACACAGTTCTTGGCTGACAGCACCATGTTTCCCAGCATCATGAAAGGTAACGGTTTACTTCTACTTCTGTCAGGACCTTGCGTCTTTGCCATGATAATTCATGTTTATTTGTGGGGAAAATTTACGTCCTAAAAGCAATTTCCATTGACTGACAATTTAAATAATTTTCCAATTTTCTGAGTATAACTAAATTGTATAACTACAATTTTCTTCGTTATTTGTAATTAACATTTTGTTTACTTTATGGGCCGTCAGGCTAAATAAGCTCTGCTTATTGTGTACAACCATTAGCTTTTCTATGAAGATTTCAGCTTATTCAACTTGTCCTTCCTTATCCAGTCAGATACCCTCAAATTAGTTAAGTAGACAATTACTTTAACACTAAAAGTTTTTTGACTTGGCCATTTGGCGGATTTGAGCCTTAGGTGGAAATTGACTGGGTTCTAGAACCCACTAGTGTGCCCATGGCCTCTCAGCTCAGCACCCGTTAACTGTCTGGCGGTTGTTTATCTTGGACTTTTTTTTTTGGGTCCTGAAACGGACTCCTGACCACATCTTGGCATCAGCTGAAAGGGTCACTGTTCATTGTCCTCATTAAATTGTTATAACACTTAGTATTGTAACACAACCTAAGGTGTGTTGTGACATGCAGGATTACCAAGTTAAAACGGGCACAAAAGGGTTATTATTCAGTAACAAGAGCATGTCAAACTATTGGGTTCTCTCACCAACAAAATAAAACTTGGACCAATTCCAAAAACACTATCACTAATATTTCTCCAATAGTTGCCTCAAAGTTGCTCCAAACTCATTCCAACATTTTCCTCTCAGGTACAGGATCACACTGAACTAACACTGAACACTGCCTTTTATGCTCTTGCTGATTAAACCATTGCCTCCAGCTGTGCTAATAAATCAGCTGAGGACTAATAGCAATCAATATGATACCCAGAATGTCAGGCAGCCAGGTTTTAAAAGGGTGTGACACAAATTCCCTACATACTCTGTTATTTGCTGGTAAATCTGTATCTGTAAGTTGCTTTGGATACAATTGTTAAACATATACAATGCCTTGCAAAATTATTTTGCTCCTCTCAACAATACCTATCTAAGCAAAGTACAGATGATAGGTGAAAGGAAATTAGATACTGTGCACCGTTTTGGGATGGGTCTTTGCGTTCCTGTTCATAGCATAAGTCTTGTGCTGGGTGTTATTGTTCCACTGAAAGGTGTATTTTCATCCCATTCCTTTACTTCCCAACACTAACAAGTTTCCAGCTCCATGCTGATAGGGAGCACCCCCAAAAGGATTTTGCCACCTCGATGCTTGGAATATTGTTAACTGTGTGCTGTGTTGCACCAAATGTAACACTGCAATTAGGTCAAAAATCTTTCTGTAATACTTTTGAATTTAGAACAATCTTGTCTCCAACCGGACCATAAAACCTTTTGCTGTACTAATCTTTTTGCTCAGGATACAACTTCATACAGGATATAAGTGGTTTTTTAGTTGTTTTTTATTTATCAGAAATTCAAAGGTGTCAAGCTCTGAAGCAAAGCATGTGAAACCTTAAAGTGGGAAAATACTGGATGCACTTGCTTGAATGATCCTGTATATATTTGTGTTTTTAGGGTTCAAGAAGTGAAGCTTGCAGAAACCACAAAATGCATGTAGACGCAATAACGTATATGCCTATTCATTGGTTTTGCTGAAATAGATGGTTTAGAGGGCCATATTCTAGAGGCCCTCAACGATTATGGTGCCCTCTGACCCCATGGTGACGCTATAGCAAGTGTTAAAATTATTTGCATATCCCTTGTGTCGCATCACTAAACCAAGTCCCTCTACTTAATGAGGAATAATTTTTTATCTCAAGGGCACATAGTATCTGTTGTTAATTGATTTCTGAAATTTGGAATTATTTGAGAAATCTTTAAAAACTGAAACATGTACACTACATTTTGTACATGCGAAGGAAATGAATCTACAGTTGAAGATGACAAAAGACAAGTTTATCAGTGTAACATGTTTGTGCATTTTGGATCTTGCAAGAAACATGAAATTTCTTTCATGTTAACTCTGAATTTAAGTGGCAAATGGAGATCACACTGACATCAAACTTGAAGCATGTTCCAGGCCCCAAATTGAGCAAATTTAGTTTTACAATACAATACAATACAATGGATGCGTACTCCATCCTATTTTTTTCCATTCAACCATGCATAGTTGTTGTCTTTTGTTTCCAAAATATATGATGGAACTATTTTTACTATTATTATTTTACAGGTCAAAGCTGTTGCTGCTAGAACCATATATATTTTTGCTTTGGTTTAACACATTATTATTATGATTATTAGTATTATTATTATTATTAATTCTGGAACAGTTTTTCTTTTAATAAATAATCTAAATTGATAATTTTGTATCTATACTTCTTTTCCTCATGATATGAAAAAGCATAATCCCTGTCTCTCATTACCTGCAGGTGCATTTGTAATATTATGACCTTGAATTCATGCATGTTCCAAAGTATTACAAACTATTAAATTATTTTAACCAGCCATTTTCACACAGCTTTTCATATGACGACTGCATTATGACAGATAATATAATTAATTGTTAGATAATAGTGTTATAATGTTAAGTATGTTGCCCTAATAATCTGAATCCTAGCCCTGCCCTACCAAAATGTCAAACACATTTTAAATGTTATACAACTGGGCATAAAAGGAAGGGTTCGTCATTCATTGAGGCTTCTTTGGCAGTCATGCTGTGTTTGTACCCTCCAATAACTGCTTATTGCTATATTGTTATCATTTAGTGATGTGTAGCTGTTGGTATAGGAGTCAGTGAACAGCGGTGAATGTCTTACAGGCCTTTGAGTGTGAGTGTATGACAGTCAGCTTGTGTTCCCCTGCTTGATACACTGTGTACTAATAGCGGTGTGAGGTTAACCACACATGAGAATGGGGGGGAGGAATTGGGGAGCAGATACAGAAAGGAGGAGATCATAGCAATGAAAGTTAAAATAATATGCAAAAATACACTTGGCTTACGCAGAAAAGTGACTGCTGGGAGAGAAAGAAATTTAAAACGCTACGATAGTTTGGTGGTATAGGACGTGACTATTTAGAGTATGCTACATTAGACCAGAGCAACAATTTATGTATTTAGAGAGATTTTGTGAAAGAGACCGGAAGAGAAAAGACGTTAAGTTAGAGGGCAGTATTGCAAGAGAGGAGGGGTATGAAATACAAAAGATGAGACCTCGCGCGAATTAAAGTCATTTGGGTTGGTGGTGAAGGAGAGAAGGGTGCCTTGGGCCAGCCTCAGAATCAGTTAAAATGACAAACTCAAGAAGTTAAAACCAGGGGGAAACATCTAACGTAAGTGTTTTTAATTAATTCCTCTAATTCTTTTCACTGTGTTCATTAATTCAAAGGGTATTTTCTGAGGTGATTTGTTTATTGGTGTAGTTTGGATGTATGCAAAATTTATTTTTATTTTTTTAGATTGAGAGATTAAATTGAAGTTCTACTAGATCCTACTTTTTCTAGAGCACAATCCTTTTGTTTATATATAGAATACATTCTGTAAAGATAACCTAATCTTTAAAGAACATTTAATTTTACATAAAATGTTATTAATTCTGTAGAAATTAAAAGGGAATTTATGTAATCTAATATAAAGTTCTTCAAACCTTATATTTAACATAAAAGGGACCCTGAGTCCACTCCTCAAGGCAGAACTGCTTAAACATGTATTTTTCAAACATGAACTGCTCATTTCAGGTCCTGCCACAACATCTCAGTGGGGTTTAGGTCTGGACTTTGACAAAGTCATACTTGTTCTTCAACCATTCTGATATAGACCATTGTCTTGCTGCATGACCCAGCTGCACTCCAGCTTTAGTTCACGGACAGATGGCCTGACATTCTCCTGTTGAATTCTCTGGTGCAGTGCAGTGCATAGCTTTTTCAATGATTCAATGAATGTGTCCAGGTCACAACAGCAAAACATCCCCAAACATGATATTTTTCTGGAGATCTTTTGATCTTGGCATGCCAATGCCTCTTTGACCTGTTAGCTAACATCTTCACTTTGATGGCAAGAGCCAAAAAAATTTATTGTCTGGGATAGTGGGAGGTGTAATAGAGTGTTCAAGCAGGATTTGTGAGGGATGGTGGGAGATGTGACAAGGTGTTCAAGCAGGGTGTGTAAGAGATAGTGGGAGGTGTGACAAGGTGTACATGCAGGATGTGCGAGGGATAGCGGGAGGTGTGAAAGAGTCTACAATCGGGATGTGTGAAAGGTTAGTGGGAGGTTTGACAGGTTGTACAAGCAGGTGTACAAGTAATGACAGTATTGCATACTTTTGTGATGATTTATTCTGGCCCTTCCGGTCCACTTTTCCCCCCTTTGCCTCAGATTGACATTAGCAGCTTCCAATGGAGAAGCAGAGCCTGTCTCAAAGGCTCATTCAGATCCTTTGAGTTAGACACCCGCCGCAAGTTGGGATGTGGTGATTGGAAGACCAAGAAGAAATGAGTGACACGCCTGGCCTGTGAGTGATTTCTTCATGTTGCACTAGGTCACTAATCACAGTATAGCTTGCTGTCAATAGTTGATATTCATCGTATAACTGTGTCACTAATGATGCTTTGTAATATGCACAGAGATGGGGTGGTGGAACATACCACAAAATTTTATTTGAAAAGAGACTGGAGATAGGCAGTAAACTAGACAAAAGCTGAGATTTTAAAAGAAATGAGAAAGGGGATACATTTTCTAATTGTGTGTGGATTCCTTGGTTTTTCTGCCACATGATGCCCAAGGAATACAAAAAAGAAGGAAACATCAAAGACATCACAGATCTTACTGATACAGCACATGGAAGCCAAACTTGATCTGGAGTTCTATTAGTGTCAATGGAGGCAAAAGGACATGCCTTTTTTTGCCTTTATCATTGAAACTTTGCCGCCAGATAAAATAAAAAAACGCTTTAAATCACAAGCTGATTTTTTTCTTCTTCATTATAATAATTTAAATTAGGCTATGCTTACTCAGTAGCCTATAGAAAGGTAAATCAAGTGACACTATGCATAAAATCCTGTGTGTGTGTGTGCGTGTGCACGTGCGCATGCTGGCACTAGCTCTGCTTTGCTACCATCCATGGACTTTTAATATGGGTTTTGGTATAGCATTGACATATACACTGTAATAAAAAGTGTGGCTTATGTTGTTTTTATGAACCTCTTCATTCTACTTGTTTCAGCACGAGGAATTAAATATTTTTTAGACTAATCAAGAAACCAGTAAACACAATCATTAACGTTAGAGAAATCTATAGCTAGCTATAGTATAGCTTGCTTGATAGATAACCTAACAAACATCTGTCAAACCATCCTGTCCTCACACTTTCTGCATAAATTACAGCGCTTATGCATGACTCCCATGTGCTGTCTCGTGCAGATCTGTGACGTCTTTGATGTTTCCTCCTTTTTTATATTCCTTGAAGATGCCCAGGATGGGAGAAAAGCTGGAGTTAACCAGTTTCTTAGTGCTAGGATTGGAGGTCTTGCTTGTAGAATGTGTTCAGTAAAAAACACTTGTAAGCCACACCCTCCCCAGCAGGACAATGACAGGCAGCAAAGAGAGAGGGAGGGCTCTAATTGCCCTTTAATTGGGCCTTGTTGTGCACCTGAGTGTGGTTCCACTGATAGTAAACACACTCTGGTGCCAACAATCCTAGGTCCCTCAAAAAAAGAGAGGAACTGAGGGAGTCGGATGAGTAATAATACTAATGATCTTTATTTATAGAGCGCCTTTCATACCACAAGGTTTAAGGCACTGCACAAAAAACAAAAAGGGAGGCAACAGAACACAAAGATTAAAGTCAAAGTTAATAAAACAGCATATAAAAAGACACATCATATATTGCAAAAAGAGGGAAAAAAGACACAGTTAAAAAAAAACATTAAAAAAAAATATATAAAATCAAAAAGCTAAATTAAATAAATATAAAAATAGGTCTTAAGTCTAGATATAAAAGTCGCTACTGTAGGTGAACCTCTGACATGGTCAGGGAGAGAGTTCCACAGTTGCGGAGCACGTACACAAAAATCAACCTCTCCTTTCCTCCTGAGCCTCACCCTTAGAATACAGAGGAGGCTACTATTAGTCGACCTCAATGCATGCAGAGGCTGATGAAGACACAACAACTCTGAGAGGTAATCTAGTGCCATTCCATTTAATGCTTTAAATGTAAGCAATAGAATTTTAAAATCAAATTGATATTTCACTGGAAGCCAATGCAGAGAAGCAAGTACAGGAGTTTTATTTGCTCTCATTTTGGATTTGGTAAGGACTCTTGCAGCTGCATTTTGCATTCTTACTTCAGACTTCAAATTAGGAGTTAAGTCCCCCACATATATTTTTGATAAATCAGTTTTTTTTCTGAGAGCCTACTATCAACACTTCTGTCTTATCAGAGTTTAATTGCAGAACATTTAAGGACATCCAAGTTTGGATGTCAGAGATACGCTCAAGTAAGTCTGGTGTTGAGCTAATGTCACCAGGTTTCACAGAGATGTCTAACTGTGTATCATCAGCATAGCAGAGGGAATTTACACCATGTTTATAAATAATCTGGCCTAGAGGTAACATATATAACGAGAATAATATCGGACCAAGAATCGAACCCTTAGGGACACGACAGGTCATATTTGCTAAACCCGACACTCCCCCAGTGAAACAAAGAACTGTCTGTTTGTAAGGTAGGATCTTAACCAGTTTAGTTCTTTACCAGGGTATAGACTGTGGTTTGGGTAGTTTTTGTTTGTGTTTTCGTTTTCACCGAAAGGTTTTTTTTTTGTTCATTTGTTTGTTCCTATTGTTGTTTATTTAGTTGGACTGTTTATGCTTATGTTCAGTTGAACTATTTATGGCTTAAACCCTCCCCCAATGGTTCTCTCTTGGACCCAGCACACCCTCACGTGCTACAAGCAGGTTATGCCCCCTTTGTGTATGTACTTGGTACCGTAAATAAACAGAAAACTGTCTCTGAAATGTAGACTTTGTTGTGCCAATCTAAGTCGTCCCTTTGTGTGTCTGTGGTGGTGAGGCCCGTACTGGAGATGTCCAACGGGAGCAGTGGAGCACCTACTAGGCCCCTCACCCTACTGGAAAGGCTGCGACTCTGCCAGCCAGCCTGGGCCCCTGGAGGTCTATGGGACAGGGAGGGGATCCGCACGGCATTGTGGGGTCGACAGACTGGGGTGAGCCTCCACTGTGCATGTCTTTAACATGTGTGAATATCATCACTCTTCCTGGAGAAAAAGGTTTATTGGTAATTAAAAGTAATCACTATATTGTTAGTCACTCATTTATTCTCAAGATTTTATCTGAAGTAATTACGAAGCAACTGCTTTCTTCCATGCCTAGTAATACAAAAGGGTATTATCTTTGTATTTATTGGTAATTTAAAACGTTACCTTACTATTACCATGTCATTACCCTGTTATTATATAGTACACCCAGTGGTTTAAAGTTCAGTAGTATAATTTTTTTCCAGAGTAGCAGTCTTGCATTTAAACTGTATAAATATTTGTTATGAAATATAATACATTTAAATGTCAAAAATCTGTGTATTGTTTATTTTGCATTCTTAAACTTGTTTGTTATATATCTGTTTCAAGACCCGTCTCGTGCTTTCAAGTTGTTTGTTGGAGCTAACAATTTAAAAACCACACGCAAACACTTTTTTCTTCTATTTGGGGACTGTGCGTTAACGCTGCACCCCTTGCACCTTGACCATGTATTTCTTAGACTTTTTTGAGTGAGCTTTAGGTATAGCTTCAGGAGGATTTGTTTACATGCACACATGCATAATTTTCAGGCCATTATTAAAAATAATACTCATGTTGCAGAATTTTTATATTCATATTGAACATATGATTTTGTTTATGTTATTACTAGAAGATGAATCGATTATTGAAATATCTGAATAAATAGCATTGAATTGTTTACTCATACTGATGCAATAACCTTCCTAGTATGAATCTCATCAGAAGGAGAATAAAAAAGAAAGTAATAAAATGTTAGGTGATTTGGGTGATGTTGTAGGAACATAATTGAGTAGCTTCTGTCTCTGAGGATGACCTAGGGCCGGGATTGGAAGATCAGAGCTGCAGTGTTCTCTGGGTGTCCAGTGTGAAGAGAGGTGAATGGCACAGGAGTAAAATTAAGACAAAGGCTTTTCTGGAGCCACACTACTGAACTGCAGATGTGGTGCTTCACTAGTACTGTGGGCTGTGAAGCATGTCCTACAGTGCCAGGAGGCAGCTCAATGTGAAAGTTATTTATTCCTAAGGCCCACCCCTTACCCTTCATTGATACAGCGTCTAGTTTGGTTGTTTATTGAATGTGTTCCTTTTCCTCTTTTTGTCTGAGCGGCGATACAAAGTGTCATTTCATCAGTTATTGCAGAAGTGACCTGAGATAAGCAGGACCTAGCTGAAGAGAAAGAAGGTGTATATGTGTTTGTGTGTTGGTGTGTTGGAGACAGAGTGAATGGAAGAGTGAGAGAGGAGGCAGTGAGAAACCTGCAGTTGGCAGTCTGGAGACCGACAGTGATGTGATGGAAAGGACTGGTAGGTTCTCAAGAATTCACTGGACTACTGAGTGTAATTTAGAACTGCACATTGCATTGTAGTATAGAACAGAATTAAGTGTTTTTGCAGTGTGGGGAGGAATAGTAATAAGTATGTAATAGTAAAGATATAACCCTTATTGGTAATTAGAGTTGAGTCCGGTGTAAATGATTTCATGTGCATAGATACTGGACATATCGAGCAGAAACAAGTTTAGTTGAATTGTAAAAGTGGCTTCTAATGGATAAAAACCAGATTAAACAAGTTTCTTTACAAACTATATCAGTGCACATGTTTTTATGTTTTGTCCATGTAGAGTTTTTAAGGTTTCATTATTAGTTACTGGCAACAGAAAATATGTAATGAGCATTCTCGATTTATTCGCAATTAGGTAATAACAGTTGCATCATTATAATAATAAAATCCGCACCAAATTTTAAGAATCTGTATGGCTTCTGAATCTGTCTCTTCTCTTTTGACTTGCATTAAACTACTGCATGTTTCTTTCACTATCACGTACTCAGGTTGTGGCATCTATTTCAGTCCGTTCTGAGTTGCACTATCGCTTATAGCTCAGACTTCCTGTGGTCCTTGTGCTGTGTGTAGATGGTATCTTGAGCTGTGTGAATAAGGAAGGAGACTGGGGCAGTAGAAGCTATGCATCACATTAATCCCTGAATGACTCAGTTTGTCCGGGCTGAATCTATTAATCATTGCTCCTCTCAACAACTAGATGACATATCTGCCCTTACCTTTTCTAAAGGCCTGATTCCACTCACAACATTCTGAGTTCCAGTGCCCTGACATATGCACTCTGCTTCTCCATAGAGTTTCCTGGTGCTGCTTGATTCGGCATCGCAACCACAACTCTTATGTGTGTCTGTAGGTGGTGACAGGGAGTCTGTGAGAGATTTCCCCATCCAACAAACTGGCACAGGTACATGCTTATTTTTGACTCTCACACAGACAGACTCATTGTTACACAGAGAGAAACTCACTCTCTCTCTATCTATCTATCTATCTATCTATCTATCTATCTATCTATCTATCTCTCTCAGTGTTTCATCTCTCTCAGTCTCACCTGGCCTTCTCAGACCTTGTCCAGCTAGTGGCCTTCTACACTCTGAGCAGGTGAGGAAGATTGAATGTCTCAGATTTTTGATGATCACGTCTCATCATGTTCACATTCACATAAAGGAATACAGTTGGGGCAATGAAACATGTGCCCCAGAATATATATACAGTAAAACTGTTCAATCATTCCCCAACCCTCCTTTCTCTCTCAGGGACGTGCTGCCGGTCTGTTTATTCATCCCCCCGTCTATCTTTTGTATCCCGGAGCAAATAGAACACATTCTGTCATCACTGGGTCCCAGTGAGTCTCTTTCAATATATCTTGTTTTACCCTCACTCCCCTACATAATCCCAAAAGAACAAGCTGAAGGATTCTGTCAATTATTTATTGTTTCTAGACATAGGAAATATGATTAACATATACAGAACCAAGAAGTATTGGGTTGAGTTATGTGCTTGTGCTGATATCCAAGTTTGTGTTTTCTCAACCCATCTGTCAGAATTTTGGCTGTGCCCCTCCCCCGACACACAGCCCATCCACATGACAACGACGACCACCGGACTCAGCATGTGCTCCATACAGGTACAAGCTGAACAAGCTTTCTGCTGGGTTCTGTCATCTCGGCGCCACCCCAAGTGTGAGCCTCACACTGTTTGTGCTCTCTGGCTCACGGATGATAGGTGACCTCGGCCAGTGGTGCCCTTTGCATCATCAACCCACTGTACCTCCACGAGCACGGTGACAACTGGCTGATGGAGCAGCTGCCCCCACACGTCAGCCCCTCGCCCACAGGCCATTGTGCTACCCACAAACGCGAGCACCGGCTGAGCACCGCCAGGCCCTGGGAAGGAGCAGGCTTACGCAAATTGAGAAGCCCCTCATTGGACCAGGAGCCCCGTGATCCTCTCCCCGATGGTTCAGGTAGAGAGATCAGTGTTGGTGTGTCTAAATGTCAGCTTTCATTCTTATTTTTGCTTTATTTTTGTAGTGTTTGGGGTGACCTCTGGGACTTTTTAACCTCTGTAAGCAAAGATTATTATTATTATTGTGGCAATGTAACAACAAGCACTTAACAGAAATCAGGTTTGAGTTGTTGAAAACCCAAGCCAGTGACCTTAAACTGTATTAAACTTTTCATTACTTCTTTCTTGCTATGTTCTTACTCCTTTAGTGTTATCTTGCGCCCAGCCACCACCCTCCCCCTCTGCTCCAGTGGTGCTGAGGAGGGCAAGTCAGCCTTTGGTATGTGACTCATTCAAGAGGAGGGAAGAAAAGAGGTCAGATGGAACTTCAGATGAGTCCGTGTCCCAGTGCGGCCCCGTCCCTCCTTCCCCGCACCGTGTGTCATGGATTGAGGACAGGGTGTGGCTATCCCCACCTCCTCTACCCTCACTGCTCCAACCCCCTTGCCTGGAGCTGGACTCCCTGTCTATCAGCAGCATAGAGGAGGAGCCTGACTCCACCACAAGCCCTGCCCACAATCACACTCACCGCCTCCCACTGGTCCTGGCAGACAAGGTGAAACATCGCCTCTCAGCTGTGGGACTAGCTATTGGAGGGCTGATGTCACCAAAGAAGCGGCTGACCAATCGGGCACTGGAACTGAGCGAGCGGAGGGGCAGTGCTTTCGCAGAGGGCGTAAGGGCCTTCAAGGATCAGATACTTAAGGGAGGGGCATCGGCCTACCCTTCTGCAACAGAGCTGCTGCAGGAAGTGCGCACCACACTCACCAACCTGCGGGAGGCACTGTTGAACTGTGTGGAGATGCAGGTCCTCATAGACAGTCTGGGGGACACATCTGACTGGGAGTTGGGTGAGTCCCATAGGCCAGAAACATTGTGTCATCATACTCACTCCAACCACGCTACTTAACCAAATTACTATTATACTTCAACCAGATGTTTAAATATCTAGCGGAAAATGTTGGCTTTTGCTATCATAAACTACCTAAATAAACCTCAAAAGAGAGCCCCTGGTGGAGGTGTTCACTGCATATATTTAGACTATAATTGGCAGAGTACAGTCTGCACGATATAAATGCTTAAATGTTCCTTAGAAATTTGAGTTTACATTCAGCTCATTATAAGGCACAGGCTGTTGCAGGCATGAAGGCATCCTAGTTGACTAGTTGATCAGTGATATTAACCTGAAAGGTTATCCTGCGTGGTGTCTGGGCAGTCTAGTGTGCTTTTTTATCATCTGACACTGACAGGTGTGAGGTTGTGGCCCTGGAACAGATTGTGATGTCTTGGGGACTCAGTATGATCTAGAAGCCATCATTTTGCGAGATCTACTGTGGGGAAAATTCCACGTGGTGTCACAATGGTGTTGCGGTCGCTGGCAATGACTTCCGCTTTGGTCTCTGAGGAAATTTCTGGTTGCCTGGCAATGGGTTGCCAACAGGAAGGCACATATATGTCACACTCCTCCGAGCTGTCGGCAGCAGAGGTTAGGTTGTATTCACTTTAAGATGTGGCGTCATAGTGCACGGATGTCACAGATCAGTTTTCTATTAGAGAAAATAAAGACAGCTCTGTAATGCATCCCACCCCAGTAGTTGTGGTGTGAGAAACAGTTGTTGACATGGCCTGGGAGGCTCTGGGCTCTGTTTATCTAGTGAATTTTTAACAGGAGGACCTAAGATTCCCTGAATGGACAGTAATGCCTCAAGTGAATGGGTTTAATTGCCAAAGCATTTTGCAGGGCACAGAATATTTAACATAAAAAATGTCTCACACATAAAGTTATTTACCTCAGTCACATAAAGTGCAGAAAACTAATCATTCTGTTAAAAATTTGTAATATTCCAAAATGTTTTCTCATCCAACTTTCTTCCTTTTTTTCCCCGTGTTTTTTCTGGTCCTTATGTTGTTAGATGCTAATGAACATTGTTTGTCTATCCAGGAGGGTACATATTTTTCAATTCATGAGAGGGTTTTTAAACTTTCTGAGCATCTTTAATTGAATATGAATGTGTTTTATAATATATAAATATAGCTCAAATTTTATATCACTAGAATTTTCTAGCCCACAAAAATGCCTTTAAGTTTTCTAAGCCAGGCTACAGGTGTTTGGTGAGGATTTCTGGGTATGGGGAAAACTGTTTTTTATTTTATTTTTTTTATTTGGGGGGCAGAAAACATCTGAAGGACTGCGTTTATGGCATACCTTGTAACTGAACTTTAGTTAGTAGATAAATAAAGTAGTTCAAGTATAACCTTGGACCTAGAACTGTTGGATTTCTGTCAAACCTCTGTTGAGTGGTGGAAAGGGAAATGGTTATTTCTCATGGATATAATATGGGGTTGAGTGGAGTAACCAGAAATGTTTTAACTGTTTTGTATTGCCACCCAATCAACTTTGATGATCAAAGAGACCAGTTCTTTAGTGTATTTTTAAAAAGATAATCGGGTTACAGCTGTGCAGCCCATTCTATCTTTCTGCCCTTCTCTGCAGATGCAATACTGGAGCTCTCCATACACAAGGTAGCCCTTAAGCCAGTCTGTGCCCACCTCTATGCCTGTCTACACGACTACCGCGGCCTTGATGGCTCCCTGCAGAAGCTGAAGGACAACCAGCACTCCATGGAGGAGCAGGACATGGAGGGGCTGGGTGGGGCGGCAGGAGTGGGGCTGCCAGATGCAGTGACCCTGGAAAAGATCCAGCAGCGCTGGGCCTCTATGCACCGGGCCTACTCACCCAGCACCAAGGTGCAGATCCTACTCAAGGTCTGCAAGAGCATCTACCATAGCATGAGGGCCAACGCCAGTGCAGGTGAGTGGGGGAAACACACACACACATACACACGGTGCAGTGACATCTTTTGTAAAAAGTCATTAACAAGACATAGGTAAAAGCAATTAACTAAACATAAAATGAACATTGTGAATTAACTAACTGACACTCATTAAAACTCCTGGGAATGCCAATTTGTTGATTGAGGAACGGATGTGGGCGTGACAATGGCAGCTACAGTGCATTCATAAGTATGTGACCAGTATTGTAAATCTCTTCCTGGCAAGTGAGACTTCAGATTTCAGACTGGCTATTGTCATTGGTTCATATTCAAGATCTACTTACCACTGAATTAAATCAGACAGTCAGAGATTAATATTAGCGTGCAATTGTAGTTGAAAGGGTACAATACTTGAGAACATTTGATAATTTGTGGACATTATTTGTCATCTGATTCTTTCAAGCAAAGCATATTTTTGTTGTAGTCAAATTTGTATTGACAGAAACCCCTGATAATACCAGGGACTATGTAACAATATAATGCACCTGCATACAGTATCCAACTCTTTCTTGAGATGACATGACTTGCTCAGCATCATGGCTGTACCTTAACTCACTGGGTGTTAGAGGCATATAATCTTGTGTTTTGCTCGCTACTTAACAGTAGCATTCGACTTGTCACCCAATACCAGCCTCCAAGTGTTCCAGTTCTAGGTAAACATGCAGAACTATGGATCATTAAGTTCCCTATTTTGGTTCAATTCTTAATAACATGCTATTTTACTCTATGAGGGTATTTGGGCAAACTTTGAAGTAAAGTGTAAAAAACCCTGTAATACATTTAAAGATGAGGGGAGCCGTTCTTGTTTGTCACAGGCGCAGTGTTCGGGGCAGACGACTTCCTGCCCTGCCTAACCTGGGTGGTGTTGCGCAGCGATGTGAACACCCTGCAGCTGGACATCGACTACATGATGGAGCTGCTGGACCCCATGCAGCTGCAGGGCGAGGGTGAGCTAGCAGGGGGCGTACATGTAAGCAGTGGGTTACAATAAATCAGAAGTGACAAAAGCTTCGAGTTTGTGCTGTAAATCAAGATGACCCATTTATGAATTAATTATTATTTCAGTATCGTTGTTAAGTGTTCTATTGAGCTCTAATGCCCATACACAAACATTGCATAAAGAGCATAATTACAGCCGTCAGTACCAACCCTAACTGTATGTTAATCGATATGCATTTTATATCCTGATCCTGATTAGGGAATGACACATCTTTTTGGAATCTGTAGAACAGTGTTTCCAATTACATTTTGTACCAGTTACATATAATCTTTCTATCGTTCATCCAACGCATGCTTATATGATTTGAGACACCATTAACAGTGATCTGAACATGATGCTTCTCTCTCTCCCATTCTCTCAGGTGGGTACTATCTGACCTCATTGTACGCCTCACTGTTCCACATTAACAGCTTCCGCCCCCGCCTGGCAGCCCGCCAGCTCAGCATGGAGGCCAAGCGATCTCTGAGCCAGTGGCACCGCCGGCACACGCTACACAGCAAACACCTGCGTGGTACGAGGAGCAGGAGGACCCTGCACAGGCCTGCTGAGGGGGGAACAGGTTACCTTTTGGAGGAGATGGGTAGTGAAGACAAGGGACCCAAGGAGACGGTCGTCTCAGTGGCTGGGGAGAGCTGTGAGGAGGCTGGGCAGGACACTGCGGCAGATGGAGTCGACAGGCCGGGGACAAGGAAAGGAGGGAAGTCTGGGAGTGACCAGAGGGCCCATGAAGTTCTCTGGGCAGTAGACAAGACCCCTGCCAGACAGGATCAGATGGGACAAGACTAAAGTCACCTTAGAAAATGGCCACACTGAGGGTGAACCAACCTAAGCCCTCCTGAATAACGCAAGACATTGGAAGCATGTGTATGACACTGTGAGTGGCCTTTAAAAATCAAGCACACCTCTCCCTACCCAGCTGGTGTGTCCATTCCACTTAGTGTAGCAGGACTAACTGAGGTTCGGGCAATAGGTGGCACCTGGCCTCACATTTTGTGCCATTGCCCTTTGTGCCATTACCAGTAACGTACATGAACAGGATAATTTAAGCCAGTTGCATGATGGCATGTTCAAAAATAATTATAGCAGCAAGGAGACAATTTCTAACACACAAAATGACAGACAGTAATAGCCACACTGGTCCTGTTTTTTTAACTAGCTTCATAAGTGTCTGTGAAACACTGGAATATATAAATGAATCAATGAATCAATCAATTTATTTTTATAAAGCACTTTTCCATGTCACAAAGACGCTTTACATACAGAAAAATACAATATTTCCCTGGCCTGACCCCCCAAAAGCATGCCAAGGGGAACAGTAGCAAGGTAAAACTCCCTAGGCTGGCAGGAAGAAACCTTGAGAGGAACCCATCCTCTGCTGGCCGGCACTAGGAGCTGAATTAAAGAATCTAATTTCCATAGTGTGTAATGCCCTCCAGTAGAGGAGTTCCAAAACATTGTGATATCCAGAGGAGAGGGGTGGGGGTCCAGATGGCTGGAGTCCAGTCTAAAGGTCCACTGGTTGTTGTAGTGAAAGTGATGCAGTCCTCCAGGATGCCTCACGTGATTTCTCGAAAGAGAGAGACACATTGTTAATGCTTACCTATGGAAACCGGATGATCTCAAGTTAAGTCATTTGAAAATTTTAAAAGTGACACTTAGTGAGTGGTCACAGCTAAATATATCTACGGCAGCATACAGAGAGGGTGAGTGCCAGAAACAACACATGGCCATGATCCCATCCCGCTCCAGCAAAGGCAGAACCCAGCCAACAGGGGGGAACCACCAGCGACAACAGGAATGGTTCTTACCACCAAAAATTTCTAATAGCCACCGTCCCTCACTGTCACAGTCCCCACATTGACTATATGCAAGTTTAAATATATACGTTTTTAATCTCACTTTAAATATAGAGACCGATTCCCACACATACACTATTCCATAGTTGTGGAGTTCTATATGCAAATGCTCTTCCTCCAGATTTTGTTTTGGTTATTCTTGGTGTATATAGATTCCCAGCCTCTTGTGAGTGAAGTAATCTAGATGGGACATACAGGACTATAATATCTGTTAGACACGAGGGAGCTAGCCCATTTACACCCTTAAATGTTAACAAAAGTAACTTAAAATCACCCCGCTGCCTTATTGGCAGCCAATGTAATGAAGCCAACCCTGGTGTGATGTGATCATGTGTCTTACGTCTAGTAAGGATCCTAGCTGCTGTATTCTGAACAACTTGTAATCTATTTGTGGCTGTATTTGAGCCACCTGATAATATTGCAGGTGTAAAAAAATAAAGTAAATATAAATGAATGTTTATGAATGTACCACAATCATGTTTAAAAAGTACTCCACATAGCTGACATAGGACATGCAGTGTTTTTTTTAATAGTCTTGTTTCGTGTGTGCATGATATCGTCCTAATTTGGAATATCCCAGCAATTTTACATCTTTTATAATCAAAGACTCCAAGCAGAGTTCAGAATTCACTTTAAAATAGTACAGGGACAGTTTGAGCTAATCTTTATGAGACAATACAATCTGGATACTGTTAACACTTAACATTTACAGACTGAATGCTGACAATGTTAATACCTTAAAATCATGCAAGACGTTTGGCCTAAAAACGCTATAGGCATGAGGTTTAAAGCAGGGACTGGTCAAGGTGTCTCAGTAGTGGTTGTATTAATGAATTTAATAAATGTTGCTGCTCTTCAAGGATCAGGAATAAGAAATTATTAAATCTGATGTAATGATGAACATACTCCCCGATATACATATTTTGAATATAGAATAGGCCTATTAACAGTGTTAATGAAAAAATATTCTGAGCATGTCATTTTACACTAACTACTATGGAACTATTTATGGAAACATTAATGGGGAAAAAATATATTATTTTTTTCCCCCTGAAATCTCCACATATTCAAGTAAGAAAGTAAGAAAGTTTCAGGTTCGCCTCTGTTGCGAAACAAATAAACGTTGACAGTTATCGTTCTTTAGGACCTGGTTGCACTAGGTTGCTATCTGGGGAATTTCGTTGCTGCGGTTCCTGTCTTTGCCACTAGATGGAAAGTTGGAAGAAGATGGAAACGTAAAATGAGCATCGTACTGGCAAGCGTTTATTCACGTTCAGTGAATTCAAGGTTTGCATCTTGATTTCTAATTTGCCAGTCCTCACCGTCTTATCTTAATGACGCAACCACTAGATTTTAAATAATTAATATAAAGATAAATAATTTTCTCCAAAATTCTCTGTTCCTGTCATTAATTAATTAATACAGAAATTCATTTATTTCCTTGTTCCATCCCTCACTCAAACATACACAGACACATCTGTGCGCCGACCTTTTGGGGGGGGCAGGTGCCCAATCTGAAAAACGGGCCCCACCCAAGTTCCAAACTTTTTATAATCATAAAACCAATCGCAAAATATTCTATATTATATATAAATTAATGTAGTATTGTTATTCAGGAAAAATCGATTAATTGTGATGTGTGGTCATAAAAAAACTGTACTGTTTTAGGTTATCAGTACTTTGTATACATTCTTGGCAAAAACACAATCACTTTAGTAGGCTTAGAGCAACTGCACTGTCACTTTTCACATTCACAAACAGTGTTACGTCGACTCGCCATGTTTGTTGGCTGTAGCCTAAGCTGTTAAGAGAGACCAAACATGAATCAGCATGTTTGCAATGCAGCAGGGGAACAAGTAAGTCGTCATCATATCCATTGAAAAAGAGATGTCACTCCAACAGTTTAGCAAACAAATACTCACTTGGGACGGGAGTCAAGGGCCACTATAAACAGTGAACAATAAAAGTATGAATGAGCTTTAAAATGTTATTAGAGTACTGCGGACCCTTAAAGAAGTTTTCCTAAGAAATGCGGTACTGTGGGTCTAGAAAGAAATATAAATACAAAAAATAAATAAATAAGTTAATCGGCAGCAAGCTTGGCGGCAAGGAAGGCAAAGGGGCCGCTACCTGGGCACTGGTTGACCTGGTCATGTGCCTAGACACAAGAATATATATACAAGCATTAAGATTTACAGACTTTACCCAACCTACTCATGTGCATGTATGCCCACAGTCCTGCCAATACTGCATTGATCATGACTACAAAGCCACGTTCATATAAAAAATCTAATTCATACCAGCACATGGGATGGAATGAAACAGCCATGCTATGAATATAGATCCAAACCCTCTAAAAACTGGACTAATTAAGCACCTGGCACACATTCTGAATTTAAATCATAGAGGCGCTTTGTGATATGCACCTCATTCAGCAGATATAATGCAAAACACATTTTGACTTTGAGAATATGCTAAGTAGAGCTGGAACTCGGACAGACTCACTTTACATACGTGATTTAGTGCTCCAATGTACATGCACGCTGCGTTATGCATGCATTCAGATGTAACCCAGAGATGGCAAGTCCATAAATAAGATAAATGGGCCCCGCATGTGAGAGTCTGTGTACACAGATGATTAGGGCCTGAGGCATCTGTATCAGGGGTGGCAGATAGGCAAAGGGAGATGGGAAACACAGATTTACTGTCTTTCTCTGACATACATTCAGATTTACTGATCTCACACCACTGTCAAGGTGATTATAATTTCAACAGCATATATCTCAGCCTTAAATAACTGCTTTCGCTCACTCTTTTCTAATTTGGTTCAACTGAATTCAATTGATGAGAAAGACACAATTAGGCATGATAAACTAACATAATGGTTGAATTGAATTATAGTCTGGATACTATTTTAAATTGCATTGTAGTGAAGATCTTGCTGCCTTGCAAAGAAACAGGACATTGGCAGAGCTTCAGCCATCACTGCTCTGCATGTGTGAACCCTTTAGTTCTTTTTTTATTTGCTTGCGGCTTTGTTTTCATTTTACTCCTTTGGCACTCTGTGAAAGTATAATGGTTGTGCAACCTTACTCTCCCTCATTTTCTCACTCTCCTCCCCCTTTCCCATTCCACTCTCTCTTTCCCCTTTTCTGTATTCTGACAGGTGTGTAATTAGATGATTAATGATCACGGCACCCTGCCCCCTGCCTCCCCTAGGCACTCATACATACTGGCAAACAGACAGTGAGCCCAATGCAGGCACTGACACACAAGGACCCACTGCCACACCCTCACAACCTCATGCGCTCTCATACAATCACACATTCATGCACATTGCCCCATAGGAACACACAGAGGCTAATAAACAGAGCTTTTGTTCCCTTTCTTCCAGTAATGCAAACGTGCGTCATGCTGTCATATCTTGGTGTTCAATGAAGAAATGAATTAAAATAGAGGGTAAAAAATACATAAGCAACTATGCTTTACTGCTTCAAAATAATTTGCCGGGATCTCCACCAAAGCTTATATAGTGTCAGGCATGGCCCATTTGTCATCATGGGCAGAGTGAGGGGCCTTTACTGGAGTGTGTAAGTATCAGGGT
This sequence comes from Hiodon tergisus, assembly GCA_025775045.1. Lineage (NCBI taxonomy): Eukaryota > Metazoa > Chordata > Actinopteri > Hiodontiformes > Hiodontidae > Hiodon > Hiodon tergisus. The sequence continues at coordinate 28,192 of JAOVYW010029087.1, forward strand.
TTAGTTTAGGGTTAGGGAGAACCTCCATGGGGTCTGACTCAGGAGGTATCTTGAGCCGATCACCAAAGGTAAACTTTGGCTTGCGCACACACACACATACCCACAGACACTAGGATATGCACAAACACACGAACAAACATATGCACATGCACACATTTCCCGAGGAACCTGATTGTTTAGTTCCTGACGTGTAGCCCCTCCTCCACAGTCCCTCTGAACTTCCACCATCATATTTGCTTTATTGTTTGAAATATTGCTGAAGCATGCAATTGTTACAGCCAGGACAATAGTTAAGGCGGCACAGGATTTTGTTCAGTCATTGTTGGTGATATGCATCGGCATGTTTACAGAAGAGGAATTATATTGTGCAGTATGTTTTTGGCCCTCCAACCAGAAAATTCAACCAGACAGACAGATGGTCCACCAAGCAGGAAAAATAGTTAAAGGGTAAGGAATCATAGCGTCTCCAAGGTTGTCATTCAGGGTCAAAGAGTCGGGCCACTTCCTGTTGACCCCTGAATAAACCTTGACCTCTCATGAAAGCTGCATCAATCACATGATGCAGCTGGGAGGGGTGGTGCAGAAAGTCTGATATGTTTGAATTAACGTTTGACATTTAATGACTAATTACCTTGGCTTGAATCTGAACTTTGCAGAGCGAGATGCAGACAGGGAGCTGATATGAGGAAAGCGAGGGAGGAATGTGGACAAGGGAGAGGGTGAATGCCAGAACTCTAGGCATATAAGAATACGGCACAGACTGATAAAATATCAGAAGTGAAGGAAATGAGCAATACAAGAATGTGCTGAAGAACTATAAAGAGAAACATGCTAATGCAAAAAAAAAACCCATTTATATTGCATACCTTTCAATATGATGTTTTAGCGTACATACTTTGCAATACATTCTAAAATAATCAATCATATTAAATGTTTTGAAATATAGTTTGTCACACCTATAGAAACAACTAAATTTAGATATTTTATAACAGTGTGTTGCTATTTTATTGGGAAGTAAGTTGTGACAACAAGTTTGAAAAAAGAGTATTTTAATATCATAATCATAACCATAACATAATCTTTCAAATAAGATTCATTTTACAGGAACAAACAGACAACAACCGCAGCTCCAAAGCGCAATTCCGAAAGGTCCCACGTATCCTGTTTGTAGACCACCCTATGTGCTGCGAATCGCAGGTCAATGGGGTGGGTTTCTGTGCGCAGGCTGCTGTGCTGTCCCAGTCAGCGATAAAGATGACTACATTACAGCCATGTGTGGGTGAGAGGCGCTGAGGTAAGGTGGGCATGTGCCCCAGTGCGGAGGGGGAGTGGGGGTTTTGGTGGAGGAGAACTGCAGGAACTCCAGCAAGAAGAAGTATCCAGAGCAGAGGTGCTTTGTGGCAAGAAAGGCCCACGTGAGGCTTCTAGGATTCTGGCACTCACTAACCAAACACAAAGGCCACTGCCACCTCAACCAAAAACTCAATTGTGATTAAAGAATCTTTTAGATATATTTTCTCAGATTCCTTGATGATATTGTTTCTCTTATACACACACACATATACATATACATATACATATATATATATATATACACACACACACACATACATACATATATATACACATACACATACATACATATATATACACATACACATACATATATATATATATATATATATATATATACACACACACACACACATACATAGATATATA
>JAOVYW010029098.1:0-19771 GCA_025775045.1 Hiodon tergisus
AGATGATTATTTCGGCACAGTCAATTTCGGAAGCCACCACACTGCAAAGTGGACGAGCGACCTGCTCGGTGAATCCCGTGCTCTGCTGCTGATTACACGTAGGCGTTCTTGTCAAACTGCTTGGAGGAGATTTTGTGGTCCGAAGGGACTTTGTGCTGGTGGCTGGGGGCCCTGCCGTTCACTTTGGTACGCGAGGAGACGAAAGAAGCCGCTCCATTGTAGGCATATTTTGGTTTGCTAGCAACAGGAATAAACAGAAGATGAATAGCCATTTCAGATCAGGAATACAATTTATTTTAAGCCAGGTGTCGAGTACTGATGTTAAATATTTGTATAAAATAAAATAAAACCCATTGTTATTAAATTAACTGTAAAGTTAGGTCAAATGAGTTGTTGCACCACCTGTTGGTATTTTAAAAGAACTACAACCCAAACTAACAAACAACTTCAGTCAACGGGGTTACGTATATGCAGCGTAGTGCTCGTGGTCAGTAGAAGCGCATTTGGCTCTTTAGCAACAGAAGCTGTAAATTAATCCAATTTACTATAACATGGTTGCCACAGTAGTATCGGATCTTGATGCAGTATACGATAACCATAGTTTCCGATTTTCTACATAAACATATATATATATAGGAACGCTACAATTAAATAACAGTACTTGTAGTGTCTGTCCGTAGTATCAAATCGTAGTATTTCCACGCAGCAAACGTCGCCTTTCTCGTTCGATATCGTGTTTCGATGAGCAAACTCACATTCATCTTAACATACACATGTCATTATACCCTTGGTAAAATATAGATGCACGTTCAATGACGCAAAACAAACCTTGTGTTAAAGCCCTCCGAAAAGGAGAAACAGAAAATAGCCCCTCCGATGATGCACAGAATAGAGCCTGCCCAACCAATGAAGAGGGCCGCTCCCAGTTCGAACCTTCAGGATTGAGAAAGCAAAGCAGTGGTAAATTAGCAGAGTTGCTACTCGTTACACACTGGGGTTTGTAATAGTCTTTCAAATACGAGATGTTAGCTTTAACAACGTTTTGTAGGAATTCATACTACAAAAGTACATTGGAATCAGATGTAAAAAAAACATACTTCCTACATATTATGCAGTATTAACTATGGTCTGGATTTGAATTTTTTTACTTCTAATGTTTGTTTCTGCTCGGTGGCTTTTAATAATCTTTTCAGTTCCACACAAATGATATGTTTATGACATTCAAAAAGCCAATAATTAGTAGATTCATTTAAGCCTATCTATTTCAATGCAGAAGTAGGAGGACAGTAATCCATAAAATTGAGTAACCATTTTCATTAGACCAGTGAAACAACTGGAACAACTACAGCTGAGATTAGGAAGAGCTCCACACATTTATTTAGATATTCTGAAAACGGTTTTACAACATTACCGTAATAGATGTCAATGTAATCTACATCTGTCGACCATGAACCATGGTCCCAATTTGCACGTTGAGCACAGGGAACGAAGAACCAATTCTACTCTTTTCTAGACATTCAGGGGGTCTGAAGCGGCAAACAATATGCTATTAAGTTAATTGTTTTCCTTGATGAACCAAAGAAAATAAATTGTTTCTGCCATAAAAGTATTGCGTACCAAAGTATTTTTTAGAGTAGTTGCATTGCTTTTACTAATATAATAAATTTTTGTGACTGTGAACCACTTACTTTTGTGCCAAAAACATTGGGTCAAAAAACTCTGACGTTATCCTGTGCGCGTACAGAGAACACGCAGTCAATGAGCAGATTCCTGTGAAGAGAGGGCTGTCAGTATAGCCTCCACGGGAAGTCCAGCAAAGAGCCCCCAGAGATCCTTTTAAAAATGACCAGTGCTTCAGTTACCACTGAGTATGAAGTTAAAACCAGCGAAGCCGGCAATCTTGGCCTTGGTCTTGTCAGAACCCCCGATCTTGGTGCACTTCATGCCCACCAGGGCAGAGATGGCTCCGAAGAAGCCCAGGCAGACGGACGAAATCATGAGCCCTCTGCACAATTGGATGTTGACTGTTGGCCGACATGGAGAGAGAAAGAAGCGAAAGATCCGGTTAACAGAGAAACACCAGGCAGGCACTGAACTGACCAGGAATGTGGTCGTGGAACCATATTTATCAATATATTTGAGTAACATAACCTTTTTATTGTTTATAATTTGAGGCATAGTGGAGATTACCTGACTCAATTTCACTAAAGGTTTTTTAGGACGTAATTTGTAGTTTAGGCCTGTATTTGATGTGCATAGATTGAGCCCATATTGTATATATAGTGAAGCTAATGTGACAACACTGCTCCAAAAAAGCGCAGGCGGTCTGCAGCACAGACACAGGGGGTGGAGGACCAAAGGCGTACAGAGCCCACATTGTTCCCCTCCGCCCCGGCCCTGCATCCTACTGGAAGCACTTCAGTCAGCCTTGTCAGCGTCTTCCATCCTGGTGTCAACTTCAGGTCTGGAGGATGCAAAGGAGTAGGAACTTTTACTGGCAGCAGCCTTCGCCATAGCTCACCCCAGAATGTCTGGGGTGTTTCGATGTGCCCTCATTCGCTGACGGCAGCATGGCGGTGTACTCTGCATTTCACACAGACTGCCTAGACCTCAAAGATGGACTGTCATCCACTTAGCCACTTAGGTTCCCCTAGTTGTTTAACTGAAAGTGAACCGTTTTCATGCAGTTACATGCATAGTTGAACCTATAGCCCCATGAAAATAGATGACTAACTTTGAGAATCAGGTTGATACATAAAGACACACACACACAAAGGGCTGACTCAGTAAACCTTGATCCGCTCTTCGCCCATCATATATTGCGCAGCAGAGATAATTAGGAGGCGACATACTAAAGAGGTCACAGCGTTAGCGTTGCCTTCAGGCTTTGATTTAATGGCAAATATTAGCTTGGCCGTTTAACCCCTAGAACAAGTGGAGCGTGAGGGAAATGGCCCCCAAGCGCTCATAAAAACTAATTTATAGCCTTCAACGGGTGGAATTGCTAAAGACCGAGGTCCGGGGAGGTAAACGAGCTGTCCCTGAAAGAACACTGTCACTGTAGCTCCCAATTAATGTAGATTAATAACATAGCTCCATAAGGGAATGAGAGGTTCTCAGAAGTAATGGGCTTTGAATTGAAATGTAATGGAAAGTTTGCGAGAAGTAGGGCAGTCAGTGATCCTCAACGTCGGACTTTGCCACTAAATTCCACAACAATGTCGGTGACCATGGAAAATGCATTAAAATATTTTTGACAGCAGACAGGAAAAAAAAACGCACACCACTAACGGTCAAAACGCAATATCTGTGAATAACATGACAGTTTCAAACAAAGCTCAGTAATGTACTTCTTTTCTCCTTCCAAAAGCAGTATTTATATAACCATTTAGTTCTGTAAAACTACCCTTTTCTTTCTTTAATTCTTACACTGTAAATTAAGCAAGCTGTTCAAGTGGACTTTGGAGGCTCCAACTTTCTCAGTTGCAAAGTGATAGCTCTTGGGATTTAGCCAGTAGAGCATTAGTGCTATCCAGTTCCACTAGCATTTAAAAAAAATCAAGTCATTCACTACAAGAGAACAGGTGCTTCGTAAGTAAGGTTTCTGTGTTTGGGTCAGAGGAGCCAATGGAATAGCCTCAGCTGAAGAAAACACAGGTTGTGGATCAGGCTGATGGAAAGAAAAAGATCTGTTGAAAGACACAGAAGGAAATGCTATTTGCAATGTGGCTCTCACAAAGGAATAAATGTAATGCAGACCATCCAGTGCCAGCATGGAAGGGAAGTCTTTGCAGTTCGAGATCCCTGTGGAATCGGTGACGCAGGTCTTCCACAGGTTGGACCAAAAGGTGGCTGTGGTGATGACCGTGCCGTCGATGGATGAGACCTTCCAGTAGTCCGTGGGCAAAGTGGAGGAGATGAGGACCCAGCCTGACACGGTCAGGATGAAGGCAAGGATTTCTGTTGGCATGGAACTCATTTTCCTCAGAGAGCAACTGCTGCCCTCGCTGTGGACAGGCTCTTCAGGCCAGGTGGGTGGGGAGGAAGAGAAGCTGCACCTGCTGTAGGTCACCTCTCGTCTCTGGGCGCCTGTGTTGTAGTCTGGGCTATATGGGGTTGATGGGCTTGCTCTCCATTGGTGGTTAATATGTCCTGGACTTATTCATATTCAACAGGGAGGTTTTTTTTTGTTGCTTTGATCATCAACAGCTGCTGACCAATAGCCACACACACGGGCGCACGTCACTCTGCAGGTTGGATGTTAGGAGGAGATGGTGGGAGAAAGGTCAAGGTGAGGAGATGAGGACTGAACTAAGATACATTGACATACCAAGGATTTCAAAATTTTGTCAAAATACCGTTTGTATTTGTATGTGTCCGTGTGTGTGTGAGATAGAGAGCGAGAGAGAAGTACTTGAATTAAAACATGCAGCTACATAAAACATAACATTGATATAGTTTTCATACTGAGTACATGTATGTGGGTAAAAAACTGAAAAACATGTATAAATCCCTTTATTGAGAGCAAAAAACGCCCTGAACAACCTAATGGAAATTCACTGCTAACACCATTGGGTCAAGTTCTGGGCTAAACTGCCATGGAGAAGACATTCAGTGGTTCTATGGTATCTTTGACTTGTTTAATGTATGTGTGTGTGTGTGTGTGTGTGTGTATATATTTACCTGTATAGAATAAAAAAAAAATCAGATGCAATGAAAAACAACAAAAAAAATGTTAATTTCATTCCTTAAAGACATATACCCTGTATGTTTCAAGGTAAGCCATTGTCATGGCCACTGTCGTTTTTTTATTTTTTATGGATGTTTTGGAATGCGCAAGTCTCCTCTGTAGACTTTCTCTAGAAGAAAACACAGAAAACTGGTCGCTCATTAACCATGTATCTCTCATACTACCTACAGGGAGCACACACTGAACCCTGTTACCAAAAGTTAACGGACCACTCACCGTTTGGTGTATCAATCACTGAACATCACAAACAGCCAACGAGCCATGGGGTAGCTAGGCCGACTCAAAAACCAAAACAAGATAGACAATAGGGAAGAAAAAAACCCACATAATAATAACAATAACAGAAAGGTGAACGTTGTTATCGGTTCAAAGGCAATCAAAATCATTAATCATTATCTTTACGAAGACATTCCCGTTAAGAATTTTTAAATGTTAAGAGGCCCATCTAGCGGTCAAATATAAAAATTCACATATTTTAAGATGCAGCCACAAGAGGGTGTTCGTGAACTATCTGGCAATTAAATGGTCTTACTGAAAAATTAAATCAACGGATGATAAAAAAAAGTAATTTGTCAAATATTTAACAGTCGATTTTGCTTGTGGAACACTAATAAAATCGTATACTTCAAAGTAGTCATTCCACCATCTCTGGGTTCAGTGAGTAAATATTACACTATGTAACACAATTTGGTTCCTGGGTAATAAGTGTTATTTCCTTATGCCTCAAAAGTATATAAATTGTTATTATTCCCTACAAACTTTGCTTTTGTGACCAGGACAGTGATATTTTGAAATTTACCTATTTCTAATGAGACACCGGGCAAATTTGTGTCTTTTTGCCCACATAAAGTCAGAAAAACAACAACATATGAATCATGAAGTAATACAAAAATGACAACAAAAGATTAAGAAGTGAGTAGTTTTTCGAGATTTACGATTATACTGTAAATCACTATCACAAATCAGCCCCCAAATGTAGTCTCCCATCATGTTCTCGTTATACTGTCCTTAGTAGCGGCGTTCAAACTCCAGTATATCCTGGTGGAAGCGCTCACCTTGCTCCTCCAAGTACGCTCCCATGTTCTCCTTGAATTTATCAAGATGAGCATCAAGGATATGGACATCCTACAGCCCATTGTGCCGTAGTTCTTCACCAGAGTCTCAACCAGCTCCACATAGTTTTCGGCCTTGCGATTGCCCAGGAAGCTCCAAACCACTGCGACAAAGCTGTTTCTAAGCCGCTTTCTCCTTACTAGTGAGCTTCTTGAGAAATTCATTGCACTCCAGGATCTTTTTTATCTGTGGTGCGACAAAGACACCGACTTTGACCTTTGCCTCAGACAGCTTAGGGAAAAAGTCTTGAAGGTACTTATCTAGAGCTCTGACAAATTGTTTCATAAGGCCCAATTTGATTTGCAGTGGTGGCATCAGCACCTTCTGGGGGTCCAACAGGGGCTCCCACTTGACTTTGTTCCTCCCCACAGAGAACTCGGTCCCACCTGTGGCAGTGCACCTTGGTGTCCCTGCTGTCCCAAAGGCAAAGATAGCAGGAAAACTTGGTAAAACCACCTTGGAGACCAAGATCTCTAATCAAGTCGTTGAGGTCTTTTGGCTTGGGGTAGTATTGGTTTCTCTCCTCAGCTCGACAGCCAACCCCTGTATTTATACTACTATTAATATTACTGGAAAGTTCTAGAAGTTACTCCAAGATTACTCAGCAATTAATCTATCTGGAATGTTCTGGAAAATAGGTACATTTCAAAATATCACTGTCCTGATCACAAAAGCAAAGTTTGTGGGGAATAATAGCCATTTTTTATACTTTTGAGGGATAAGCAATTAGGAAATAAAACTTACTACCCAGGAACCATAAAAAGAAAAGAAATTGTTACACAGTGTTATCAAGCTATTCATTTAGTTGAATTTAATTTATCAATATGATTGATTGTCAATTGTATGTAATGTATGTAAATGTAACCTACCCAAACCCAATGAGCCATTATCAGAACTACATCCTCATTCTGTCAGGTCTGCCCAATATGACCTCATTTACATAAATCAAACTCCAATAGCTCTGGAATCCCATGGCCCAGACTGTACATTCCACCTGTTCTGCATTCAGTGAGTTGATTTGCTCCTGGTACACCTGGATTTTCCACAATTCATGATTAATTTTGTTTGTCATTAACTCAACCACCAAAGGGTGTATTCAAAGGGTGTGACAAAATCACATGTGCAATCATCAACCCTTTTTACTTCTTCTGGAACAACATTTTATAAGAAATCATATATTTAGTCTGGGGTCAGGTCTGCCCATCTAACCACCTCCTGATGAAGTTTACATGCACAGGTGTACCAAAAGAGGTAAGAAGGGTATGTGATGTTGCAGGTGGTTTTGGTACAGTACGCCCCCTGCTGGCGATAAAAAATCAATAGTGTCAAATTTGAATAACCTGATAGTTTTACCCAGAGCAGCTTAACCCATTGATGGCAAAACACGAGTAATGCAGAGTCTAAGGTTTATGGACCTGGAGCCCTTGCATTTTAAATTATGTAAACATTATCCAGATGTTATTCGTGCTGCGTGTAGAGGTGTTCCACAAGCAAAATGGACTGGCAAATATTTTACAATTTTCGTTATCCATTGATGTAGTTTGCATTTAAGCCCATTTACAATTCACAATAGTTAAAATAAAATGAGTTTGTTTAATAGTTAACACTTCAGAAAAGGATTGCACATTTCAGACAATCCTTAAATTAACTTGTCACAGAGAACATTGCGGCGAAAATAAATAAATAAATAAATAAATAAATAAATAATTACAAAATAAGAACCTTATATATATATACACATACATGAATGTCTTGATATTCTTTATATCCTTTTGCATTGTTGACTTACAACCAATCTAATCCTTTGAACTATGTCACGCTAGAAATTCCTTCGCTGGCCTAAAACCTTAATAAATTTAGTCTTTAAAAAACATCAACTATTTATATATTACATCTTCATTAATCATTATTTGTTTATAAATTTTAGAGCTAACTAACTTATCTCTAGCTGATGCTACTAGGAATGAACTGCCCATAAAATCGAATCTTCATGAGAGACACTGCTTACACTAGGCTGCATAAATAATTTAATTTAAAAACTCTGTCGCCTTTAGTATAAACAAATCCGCCTGTCAACAGATTTGAATGCCTGCATGTTACCAAGAAACAAGCTAACCCTGACAGGAAGACATTATTTTTATTTTTTATATCTAAGTCAATATTGTATTGGTTGGCTATGAGATTTAGCATCTGTCCATTGACTACAGGGAAAATGTAAAATATTTATTAGTCCGCCTGTCCTTCAGTGTTGTAATTTTTACTCACTGGCATGAAATCTCACTCATTCTTCACTAATTTTCACTATAAACATCAGAACTGGTTATGCAACTAACCGACACTTATGAATTTATTTCCTGTATTAAAGCATCTCTTAATAATAATTTACAACTCTTAATACTACCACCCAACACATGTGCCAAACGAGACATCTAAGAAGATATCCTGCAGTAAAACAGCTTACCATACTTTGCTCAAGTGTTAAAGGGCGTGTTAAAAGTGCATTGAGAAAACCGGGGCTGAAACTGTGTCGCCGGGACACTCAATGCTGTCTGTGTGCCCTCTCTCCCCATAGCGCTCTCCTTACCGTCCAGTTTGAGGATGGTGAGGTGCTGCCTGCAGTGCACGGCTCCCATAGCGTTCCCCGCACAGCTTGACCACAGCCCCTGGTACACCCAGGTGGCGGTGATGACGGAGGAGGCCCGGCTGGTGGTCCTCCATTCGCTGGAGACCGTGGCGCCAATGGTGGCGCCCAGCCCCGCCAGGCCCCCCAGGAGAGCCGCGATCTGCCAGCCTGACATGGTGGAAGCAGCCTGCCGTGAAAGTGCTTCAGGTCAGATCCTGGTGTGTCGGGCGTGCCAATTACACGGGTGACATGTGTTCAGTGCTTCTATTTACATGGGCAACACCTCGTCCTGCTACGTTTTCCCCCCTGGGTGGGGGGCGGGGGAAATGAGAGCGTTAGTCTTTAAAATGAATCTTTTAAATATTCCCTTTGCTCTAACCCTAACAGTTAGGACAGGTTTACAATTAACATAAATTATAGAAGAAAGATCAGTAAAGAAGTTATGGGATATTGTCCCAAAGTCCACTTGCTTGGTGAACTATTGTAATATTTTCGGTTTTTGGATTTTAGAATATCAATGTCAGATTAGACGGCCTCTGCCATGTGCAATAATGTACATATGAAATATATGCACCGAAAATGATTTACAATTAAGGAAAACTGACCACTTTGTTTTTTCAATCTAAAAGTAAAATGCTAATTGTGTTCCTGCTGTGTGCCTATCCAGAGGGAATAGGTAAGGAGGAACATAAATCACAGTGATAGGGGAATCTTTTCCCCTGTGGATGACCAATAGTTTGACCACACAGATCCGAGACAACTTGTTTAGTTACGTATTTTATGCATATTGTTTGGATGTTAACCAACACATAATTGTCATAAATATATTGATATTCTGGGTGGATACGAATCTGCCAAACTATCTTATTCTAGTTAGCAGTATAACTACCAAGCCTGCAGAATAAATTTTTCCGCACTCACACATAGAGTTAGGCCAAGTTTTAATTTAACATAACTTAAAGAAGAATGATCAGTAATTCAAAAGCCTTAGGATATTGTCCCAAATTCCACTTGCTCGGTGAAGTATTGTAATTTTTAGGTTTTTAAATTACAGCAACATTAGGTGAACTTAACTCCATCCATGACCAGCTTTTGAAAGAGATCAGTAGCAGGAGACCATCCTCTGTAGCTGGTCCTCGCATTAACATTGCCTTCGTTGAGTGCGGACCAGAAATGATTTGATTCTGAATTTAAATTAAATGATTTGATACCATTAAGGAGAACCAATTCGTGTAAACCACTGAAATGCAGGAAAGCGGCTGACTGCGATCGCTCCTATGCTGTACCAGCAGGCCATTGCGGATGGTCTGTGGAGTCAGAAAACGGACCGGATTATTTCTCATTAATAATGAGAATTTGCACGGGGTTCATGTGAACAAATTTCGCACCAGTTAGGACACTACAGATAGATACACTATCAAAATTATGCTACTAAATGTGAACACGTTGAAGCATACGGGCATCGTAGATTTGCATACAGCGATTTTAAAAAGTCTAGGATACTTTATATACGGACATAGATATATACGGACGTGAAACGTCGCAATTAATACTGTCAAGATTAGTGTGGTCTCAAGACCAATTTACGCCACGATTTTTAAAAACAAAATGTGAATTTGTCTTAGATTTTAAACATAATAAGGTTAACAAGTCGTATAGGTCACGTGATTCTTTGTTATAGCCTAAGGTAAAATAAGATATTCTACGTATAGCTAGGTGTTATACCACTTCTGTAAGGGGGGAATTACAGCGAGACGTTAAGGTTGGGTAAATTTTATTATTATTAAGTTCAAACCTTTATTGCTACATTCGTGGGCACCGCATTCGGAAAAAGTGAATCATTTTAAAGCAATTACAAATGTCTTTTAATTCAATGGTCTCACCCTGCAGCAAAACCGCGCCGATGGTTAATATTTCAATTGGAGAGAAAAAAACGGCCCAAGGCAAAACTTGTTTAGGATGTCATTGAAGTTTTCACAATGAACTGGCTGAACTTAATTGACCCAGAAAGCGTTGATACAGTCCCAGGTAACGTGGCACAACAAACTTCCGTAACAAGCACACCGTTTTTGTACAAAACAATTCCTGTTTCAGTGCTTCTACCCGGGCCCACTCTCGGCGTTTCTGCCAGGTGACCTAAGTTTTACTTGGACAGGGGTGCATGCAGGTATAAGTCCTTTCCCAATATACAGTATATACAGGGTGACCCACGATTAGGTTGACGCCTGCGAATATTTTAGTCCATTCGCTCCCTACTCTCAGCGCTTCTCATTTTCAATAATGGTTCAGTAGCCATTTCTGTTCGTCTCTGGGCAGTTTTTCAGCCCTTACCAACTACCCTAAAAAAATAAAAAATAACAATGAATAAATATAACATGTGAAACTACGCCCTCTACTGGGCTGCTCTGTAACCGATTTTAAAAATTATTTGCCGAGGACATGCTGTAAATGATCAACCGGGGAGACCCATGCAGTTAGCTGTTAGCTCCAGAGCTGCGGGACGCCTAGGTTTTAGACCCTAGGAAAAGTGTGTGTTTGTCTGTGAGGGCTAGGTGGGGATTCTAACCAGCAGCAGAAGGATTTTTCCTCTGTACGAAATACATGTCTTATAATTATTATTATGACGATAATAATAATAATAATTATTATTATTATTGATAGTAATAACGTTTGTAGTATTATTATATTCTATTGTTTTTTTATTTATATTATTTTAACTTTATTCATTTTGATTTTGTTCCCATTTTAACAATGTTGCTGATTAAATCCTGGCTGGATTTTGTGATTCAAGTTTTTAAAAATTGCTCCACCGTGACTGCAAAACCCCCTTTTCTCTCCTAGATCTCAAGAACCATTACAGCTAGCGGGCTAACGTCTTGAGCCTCCGTAACAAGCAAACAGTTTTTGCACACGGCTGTGGCTCCCCGGGCTCATATGGTGGCCCTGTGGACGAGGCGGAGAGGATTACAAAAGTCACGGTCATTAATGGTCCCATTTTCCAACCAAACATGTGGAGGACAGCAGGCCTACCCAACGTCTCGCTAAAGACAAGAAGGGCTCAAGAAATAAAATACATTCCAATATAATGGTAATGAAAGACTTGTCCTGCAATTAACCACATCGTCCACTAAAGGGCAGTAGTTGTATTATTATCTTTTTTTTTTACAGAACCTTCAAGTAGATCAGAAACAGAAAACTTTGGAAGTTTTTTTTTAATATTTAGGCTAACAGTTTGTTAGGAATATCTTATTTAGACTTTGTTTTAGGATGGCATTGTCTCAGTAAGAATAGAGAAAGTGACAGGCTGATCAGTAGCAGTTATAAAAGCCCACATTCAGTGCTGTCCACTCTGATCTACCATTTTGTCTTATTTGCTTTGTTCTCCTGCACCCATTGTTATCCCAGGTTTCAGTGTGTTATTACTATTAGTATATAAAAATGAATAATTCATGTGAAATTAGTTCTTGTGTGATTGACAGGGCTGCTAGACGAGAATGCCCCAAGGTAGCAGAAACTTCACGACGGAAACTTACAAATGGAACCCTGACCCTTGTTTAGGAGTTTACACAGGTAAGGGACAGTGTGTTTGTTATTGTCCTCCTCCGAGGTTCCTTTTTCATGCCGTTCGGTGAAAATGGCCCTTGGCTGGAGGCCAGGTCCTTCAGGGGAACAGCCGGCATCACCTTTTGTTCTCCGTGTTTACCCAGACCTCAGCGGTAGAAGTGCTTTTCCTTCAATGGGCTTAAATAGCTTTGATTTGAGCTGTGATTCTCCTCCCTGGGAGACTTTCACCCTCCATCTTCTGAGCTTTGCCTTTCACGGGTCTCTCTTCCCCACCCCCACCAAGCCTTGATGCTGGGGATCAGCACCTGTAGATCTACTGTGGTGGAGGGGGGGTCAACATGTCTTTACATGGACCTCTTCTAAATAAATACTTACACAGCAGAATGTACTCCTTATGGTTTGTGTGTTGGTTTGTTTGTACAAAGCTCAGTCCTTTTTGGGATACAGGGTTTAATCCTTCTTTCCATCTCTCTATTAATTATCTTACTTATTGGCCAGATTCATTTGACTGGACAAACTGGGACTTAATGTTAAACGCCCTCGCAGGGCCTAATGTCCTGCGATTAGGCACTACTTGTATTTCACCACTAGAGGGAACAAAACAATTAAGACTAGTGCTTTTCTTGGCCTGGTGTGAAGAACAGCTCAAACCCGACGGGCTTTGAACTTTTCATCAGCAAATGACTTCGGTTGATCTGAGCTTTTTCAACAGCGCTCCCACACACGTCGTTTGCTGGAAAATTGAATTTATTTAGCAACAATTGTAACACAATGTAAATTAATCTCTAGATAGCTTGTGTGTAACACTGTGCATAATGCTAGCTCAAATAAAAGTAATAACAGTACTTGTTATTGTGTCTGTAACATTGTATTTTAGTGAAGCTTAAATAAAAACAAACTATAAACGAGACTGACACGGAGGGAAATAAAAACACATTACATCGAATTCATTATTGATTAATAATATAATTCACTTGTGATATGTTTTCAATGGTTAATTTAAAATAACAAATGAAGTGTTTTTTTTTTTTAATTACTCACAAAATATATTTGAATAGCAAAAGAACCCACCCAGTTGTTCAGAAATTCCGACAATGGACAATGGTGTAGACCTACGCTGAAGTTACCGCATTTTGGCACAAAAGGGTTGATCTCTGCATATAATGACTCCGGTGCTTGCTTTGACTAATGGGCTAGACGTGAGACAGCATAGGCCTACTAATAATTTCGACTGCCGCCGTGGTATCAAGATTTGTTCCCTCTTCCGATTCACGTTAGCCTGGCGTAACTGTCCAATCATATGAGCTTTCAGCCGGAGAGCGCGGGTGTTTAGAAATCAGCCCGTATTTGAGAATAACGTGCGTGGATTTGCGCGGTGCTACTCTCACCTCGGCTACCTCTGGTGACCAAATATTTCACCTTTCACTGGAAATAAGTTTTCTTGTACACTCTCTCAAAAATATTTGCTTTAGAGGGCTGCACTTAAAACGTCGTGCAGTTTGGCTATTAAAAAGACGTCGAGGATACCAGAAAATTAATTCAGTAAAATGGTACGCTGGTACAGGGATACAAACTGTTTGACCTACAGGGATGCAGCTCAAATTTTGTTAGGGCGTGATCTCTCCTTCCTCTGATTAGGGTGGCGGTGAGTGACAGAAATAGTCACCCCACCTATCCCCTGGTAAAAAGGGCAGCATGTACCTGTTATTTGGTGAGGACACATGCAGGTAATAAACGTGCTGTGGCAGGCTGCCAATTAAGTTATAGAAGAGCCATTGCCATTTTAAATACAAACAATTATGGAGATGAAAATGATAACCCTCATTGTTAGGCTATTGTATAAAAGGGTATGCAAAACGAACACATAAATCTATCTTTAGCAGCCTTCTAACCATATCTAATAACCTCACAATCAACTCAACAAATAACAGCAACATCGTATATTTAACCAGCATTTTATCACGATGATTTTTGTTTTTACCGTTTTTATTTAAAAATATATAGTCTCTGCTGCAGTCGTTTTCCACATCGAGGTCTCTCAAATCACATCGACAGAGTGATAAATTAAAAGTTAACCGATTTACAATGTACAAGACAATTAGTTTCTTTTTAAAAAAGTTTCTAGGGTAGCCTATCAGAGTGAAATAAGTTAAATTATTAGCTTCGTTCCTGATAATGGTAAAAGCGTTTGATTGGCTGAATTGTTCGGAGTCAGTTAAGATTTGGGGTCCGAGTGAACATTTGACAATGTTTTTGCTTGAGCGGTCAGTTGATGGGATCTGTTTTACTCGGATCATTAACAAACACGGACCATATGTGTGCCAAAAAAAGAACGCTTTAAAGAGTACTTGTCTCGTGTCTTCAGAAACAAAGCATCGAAAGAGTGCTATGCGACCGGTTTGCATACAAGGCCAGCCAAGTGTCGGATACGTTAAATGAACCTTTTTTATTGCTGTGACTTCTGTTAGCCTACAATAGTTGACAGTAGCTATTAACGGCGGGACAGAACAATAGAACAGCACACAATGATTTCCAACGCACCCTGTTTGCTGTATCTTTGGCAGGCATGGTAATTTCACTGCATCGTTGAATAAATAGAGTTCAATTTGCCTTGCGAGTTGTATCAGAAACCTTTGAGTGTTTTATTAGCTTAAGTAGGCCGTCGCTGTTTGCGCTGAGATGAATGAACAGGTGAACGCAATCTTGGAAACCACAACTAAAAGATCTCCGACGGGGATCTTCACTTATCTTTGTGGATCAAGGTTTTCTGTGCTTTGAGCAAGTTCAGTTTTTAAAAACCCTTCTAATAGCTTAGACATAGAGAGTGGCTTAAATTGATTTACAGTTTTCCCATTATCGTTTATTTACCTTGCAGATACGCCAACCACTAGTGACAATCAGGCGCCAAGAGAAAGAAACGCGAATGTTTATCAATAAAAATGTAACGAATGACTAATCACTCAATAGAACGCTGAATATGATTTTACGGTTATCGTGGGATGTGGCTTTTCAGACTGGGTGTAGTGGCAGTTTGTTTTAGTTAGCAGTGTTTAAAGGAAACATAGCGTCCTTAAATGCTATTCTGTAAAACGTGCTCACCTGCTCGACGGCTTATCTGGGCGTGTCCCGTCATATTGTGGCGATTGAAGAGTTCCGAGGTTTCTTAGTAATATAATCGTTTTATGGGCCAGTAAATATGAAAGGCTTAGCTGTGACTGATATCTGATTGCTGTTGTGTTGCTATCAGTAACCATTGTGTAGTTGACGCTATTACGGACGGAGCGGCTTCTGACAGGTAAACATCACATCAGATTCCGAGCCGATCTGGGTTAATGTTTGCAGAGACGAGTCCTCTGAATTTGCAAGGCCTCTCTGCATTCTGCCTAAAGGCAGAAGCAAAGACAAAAGCAAAGACAGGCGTCGTTGTTGTTTTCCGGATTCTTCTTTGAAGAGCAGACCGCAAACGACAATCTAAGGATCCTGAAAGGAAAAAAGGGTTAACTCACGCCTGCTCTCCTATCAAAGGTGCTTATAGCAGAGAGGTCGTTGGTGTGAATCTTATTATCAGTGCGCGTTTTGGATCGCTAATCTTTTTGAGTGTTGTAAACGTGTGGCGCCGGTTACCTCCAGCTGTCCTTTAACCTCTCGATGCAACATGCTGGTAATTGTTGCGGACAGCCATTTGCACTCCATAGTACGGGGTGCGTCATTGTTGGAACCGGTTGCGCCCTTAGTACTATAGAAGTATTACAGTCTATTGGGACTAAACCACAAACTTTGCTGGGTTACGCTGTGCATCTTTTGTCCTCTGTATGATGTTTGATTTTGTAGATTTCTTTTACCTGTTGAAATAATCATGGATAGATGTTGTTTATGTTGCGCTGACTTTGGCGCAAGATGTATTCATCAACCAGAGCTAACATGCCTTACTGCTGAAATAAAATGTACCATTTTAAAACATGGTGTTATTTTTTGTCAGCACGGAATCTAATTTGGTGAGAATTGACTTATATACCAACGTACGGCCTAATTCTTATGAAAAAATATGGTCACGTTAGTTCTCTGGTACAACATCTGCAGTATTTGAGTTCTTTGGATTGAGTTGCCTTTACTCTCTATGAAACGGATTTAAAAATGTAAAAATGGCAAACACTGTTGCCTCCCTTATAGCAGGAATGTATTTTTCGCAGAATTTTGTGTTTTAACACATCATGGAAGAACACGTGTAACTCACCCATAGCAAGATTGTCTCGTTTGTTATATGAGACCCGAGTCTCGATATCCACCCAACTGTACCGGTGAGCTGTGGCTAGCGCGCGGCAGATCTTAGAACGTCTTGTTTAGTGTGGCAAGGAAACGTGCGACAAAGCGGCGCGACGGTTCTCTGATGGCCTGAGATCTGAGACGGCTCCTGTGAGGGCAGGTGGTTTGGTAGTGCTGACCCGATCCGGTAGCGATGTAACCGCTGGTTCCGTGCAGCCCTCTTGGGTCCTGTCTTACCCCCTGCTGTAGTCCCGGGGAGCAGCCTGAGCCCTTCAGGTTCACCCAGGTGGACCGTAAATGAAAAGCAGGCACCGGGGCGCGGTCGTGTTTATGGAAGATCCTGACCGGCGGCGGGAGAGTTTGCCGCGTAACAGGAGCTTGGCAGCCCGATGCAGCTGCGGTGCCTGGAGGTCAATGGCGGGGGGTGGGGGAAGTCTCAATACGACCCGGACTGACCTCCTTTTCTTCCCTGGATAGAGAGACCGACGTGGGCGCCCTTGGAGAGACGAAACCCAACACCCGACAGCTGTACCTTTTGTATAACAAAAAGTGACTTGTGCTCCAACACAGAAAAGTGCACGGTCATGCCGCAAAGCTGTGTTTGTGGTTTAAGGATGAAGAAGAGGCTGACGGACTGCCGTGGCTACTGTTCCTGCTAGGTACACCCCCTGTGTGCAATGTCCCGGGCCTTCTGGGTTGTTGTGTCCCGAGCAGAGACCACAGACATGATTACAGTCGAATCTCTCAGACTCTCCTTTCAGTATTCTTCCTCAAATTCGTATTCAGTTGAAGGTATGATATCTAAGATATGCCTCACGTAAATTTATATTTTGTTTGATGTCAGTATTTTTATTATTATTATTTATATTTTATTATTAGGTTATTATTAAAACTTACATTCAACGCTCCCAGTGGTTTTTGATGGTGCAACCCCGGACATGATCATGATATTGGCCACGTG
The DNA here is from genome assembly GCA_025775045.1 of Hiodon tergisus. Taxonomy (NCBI): domain Eukaryota; kingdom Metazoa; phylum Chordata; class Actinopteri; order Hiodontiformes; family Hiodontidae; genus Hiodon; species Hiodon tergisus. Next base: position 17,275 of record JAOVYW010029098.1, read on the forward strand.
TCTTTGGTGAACGCTACTCTTCCTTATGATCAGAAACGGTCTCGGAAAAAACGTCTCTGTGGAGGAGGCCACAGTTGTTCTTATCCCGCCACTTCCCAGTGAATCTGCCAATCGCACGTTCAATGAAGCTTCAACAGGAAACTTAGACCTGTCTGTCGCCACTCGTGTGTGCCATGAACGCGGTTTGGCCGCGCTTGCCGTGATTGCTGTTTGAGCACGGAGATGATCCTGCCTGGCCCCCGCCCCCACGCCCCTCGTGGAGATACACCGGCATCACTCAGCTGCTGATCTCCTCCAATGACGTTGATCCCGCTAATTTGGTGTTATTGCGAGGACTAATCCTGGCTGGTACCCTGCGTTTTCCCAAAGCCCCAGGCCCCAAGCCAGCGCCGCTTACATTACCCCTTTCCTAAGACCCCGCCCGCACATTCTCCGCCACCACGGCTTCTCGTCTTTGGGAAAATCCGACGGCGCTTTTCCCTGTGTCCCGTTTCAGGCCGGCCCCCGAGACAGAACCCAGGCCGCTTGTTTGCATTGAACCCAGGCCATTTATTTTGCATTGGTGTAGGTATGGGCCCGCCGCGCCGCGCCGCACATATATATTTTAACTTCGTTCAAAAGAAGAAGCAGAAAAGGCCGCGCTGCCGAGATGGTATCTGCCAGTTTGCAAATTGAATGTGGAGTCGGCGTGGCGTGCGTGTGTGTGCCGCGTGCCTGATAGGACTCCCTGCCGCTCCGCTCTCCCACCATTAATTGCATGAAAGGAAAGGAGAGGAGATTGCAGGGACCTGGCCGGCGCGGCGGTGAGAATTGATTTGCGATGTATTTAGCACAAGCAGCAAGGCACTTGCCGAGGGCCTGCGTGGTGTTGCTGCTGCACCTGTGGGCCGCTGAGTTGATGGTGGGGATGGGGGGGCAGGTTAAACCCGTGACCTCACTCCTCCTCCACCCCCCTTATCCCCACCAGCAATGGGTAGCCCACACAAGGCATGCCCCCCCCCCCACCACCCCAGCCAGCCTGTTCTTATCAACGCACTGGCAGGAAACCGCCAGCGGACACGCGTGCTGTTTCACTCGGGCTGCGCCGTTCCACCTCCACCCATGCTCTGATGGGGAAGCTGGGCTGTCTAATATGTCCACCCAAGGGGCCCACCGCAGTCCAGAAAAGGTGTTTCATCCCCCGACCCCAAAATAACCAAAAACAAAACAAAAAAACTGGTTCAGGTCTCACCTGGCATCCCTGTCCAAGAGATCCCTGAATGCTTGAGTTCCCCGAAACACACCTACGCGTTCCACATCCAGGGCGTGATATTGTGATCGGCGGCGATTGAAGCCATTGTTACAGGCATGTCTTGCCGGTGGTGGCGGCCTTTTGGCGGTGTGGGAGCCTTTGTGTAACCCCATAGCTGTAATATATATCTCACCCATGTGTTTCTGTGGGAGCCGGTGCGTGAAGCCACTCGCCTCGCCATCACAGATCCAGCACAGCGGTAATGGAGCTGAGGGTCTGAAAGAAAAGAAAAAAGCCCATTGTTCACTTGACTTCTCAAATATTAACACCCCTGAAAAACTCCATCCGATGATGTGTCCCAGTGCCCACGGATACTCTGAAGACTGCATCGGACTTTTAGGAGAGCAACACCCGGGCATCCCTTAAAACTAGAGCCCCCCCCCGGATGTGGCAGTTGTCAGGTGGACCAGATTAGCCGGCCTCTGGGTGTCCTGCAAGCTTCCGCCCTCCGCCCCTTGAGTCCCGAGCCGGGGCCGATTTGCGGTACTGTTATTTGTGAGTGAAGAATGCGCTGACGTGACGGAGCGATATGATTGAGAGTGCGATGGTTCTTTACTGTGGGCTTCTCAGGGGCGGGGGATGGGGGGTAAGCTGCTTACAGCCACAGAACTCTACGATTACAGGCCCCCACTGCTGTGTTCCCTGGGCTACTTTCGGGTCGTTGCCTTGACGGCATAGGCCGTCTGAACACATCGGACCCGGGTGCCCCTGGAAAAAACAAACACCCTGCATTAACTCTTCCGCTCTCTTCTTGTTCCTCTGCCCTGCATCTGAGACGAGAGTGTGCCAGTTTGGCGGAGTTCAAAGGACAGGGGTGTCTTACTGAACGCTAAATCTCTTTAAAAAAAAAGAGGTTTTGTGTAATCACTTCCTTTCATCCCTGTCCCAGTAATGAAGCACAGTGGGAGCAGAGAGGGACAACCCTTCCCTACATGAACTTCAGCTACATGCCCTGTCCACGGTGTTTTCTGCGCTGACGGCAGCAATCGTGCCCTGCAGCCCTGTGCACGGTGTTTTCTGTGCTGACGGCGGCAATCGTGCCCTGCAGCCCTGTCCATGGTGTTTTCTGCGCTGACGGCGGCGATCGTGCCCTGCGGCCCTGTCCACAGTTTTTTCTGTGCTGACGGCGGCAATCGTGCCCTGCAGCCCTGTGCACGGTGTTTTCTGTGCTGACGGCGGCAATCGTGCCCTGCAGCCCTGTCCATG
>JAOVYW010029098.1:19871-29908 GCA_025775045.1 Hiodon tergisus
GTGTTTTCTGCGCTGACGGCGGCGATCGTGCCCTGCAGCCCTGTCCACAGTGTTTTCTGTGCTGACGGCGGCGATCGTGCCCTGCAGCCCTGTCCACAGTGTTTTCTGTGCAGATGGCGACGATCGTGCCCTGCAGCCCTGTCCACTGTGTTTTCTGCACTGACGGCGACGATCGTGCCCTGCAGCCCTGTCCACGGTGTTTTCACGGGCTAATGGCAGTGATCCTGGCCCACAGTTACAAGTGCACCGTGAAGGGTCGGCGGAAAGAGTGACCAGATGCACTCCTGGCATTGGCGCCTTCTCAGCGGAGGTTTAACCGGAGCGGTTCTGGGCAGTGTGGCGCCGCGGTTGGGGTTCCCACTTCATTACCGGCTCAGATACCCACGCCGCGTTTACGCTGAAGTGCTTAAACCCAGCTGTAAATACAGCTGACAATGAAAGGGTAGAGTGTCAGGCCGCCCAGCAGGGGGCCTGTCTGCTCTCCTGCCTCCCGGGCCTTCGCTTTCAGCCCCCTGCAGTACCCCACTTCCTCAAAGCAGCCGGAGCGTAATGTCGTGTGTCCTGGGACCAGGCTCGGATTAAAAGAGAAAGTTTCTCCCAGCGGAACACCTGCGGAGCCTGGAGTGGATAATGATCACCTGAGCACTTCAGAGGCGACCCGATGAACGTCATTGACGCTGCCAGTCAGGACAGAATGGCAGGCAGGTAGCGCCTTTCTGCTCCCTCCTTTTGTCCCCCAACAATGGAGTCCTCGCCGTATTCAGTTCAGAGCGGGGAGGCCTGTTTGTGCCGTCAAGGCCTCATAATGACTCATTGTTTGATTTAGATAGAGCCCAGTTTGTCCGTCTGATATTGTCACCAGTGTAGACATACTATTCATACGACGGCCACTTAGGTAACTGTGATTAATTTCAATAGCTGTGAATAACTATCAGTGGGCAGGGTGGTGTTGGTGGTGGGGGGGTTACATGGTGCAGTCTCTACATGAATCAAAAGCTCTTTTGCAATGTAAACTGACAAATGGGCAACTGGATCAGACAGCGCCGCCGTAACTTGTGCTTTTGTGCTTGTAAGTGTGCGAACAAGCAGTTCAGGGGTTGGACATGATAAGAAAGCATTGAGTCATTATCACCGGTGTTTGCGCACCTTATTCTGCACGTGATTCCTGGATTTCTCTCCTACTTTTTTTCTTGTTTGATTGACAGTGCGAGCCATGTAGCTCAATTTCCAACAACAACCCAAGAGAAGGTGCAGCGATAATAAACGTTAAAAATAACGGTTCTGATGGGACAGCCGATCGGTGATCCCCGTTGTGCTCGCCCCAGTGCCCCGCCCCTCTGAGGATGTGGGCTACCTGTCCTGGATACAGCCTCCAGGTGAAGATGGCACTGGTGCGTGGGAAGACCATTTCATGCCTGGCTGGGCCCTGCTTTGCGGCCAAGGCCCCATAATCTGGAAACAATTACTCCAGGATTACCCGCCAGACTGGCCCGGGCCGGCCTGGGGCCTTGTGCATCTTAAATAAAAGTCCACACCACTCTGGCAGTAGGGTGTGACCCTCATTCAGTATCAAAGCTGGCAAGGTGGGGGGGAGGAGCGCCCTGCTCTGGCTTGTGGTACAGGATGGCGGGAAACATTATTTTCCTGCTTTACCCGACGTTTTCATCCAGAGCACCTTCCATAGATTTACATGGCCGGGTACGACGGTAGCGCTGGGATTTTAATCGGCAACCTCAAACGGAGTTCAGCTTTCAGAAACGGAGAGTTCTGAGAAGTGGATGAGATAAGGGGTTGTGATGAAGGAGGAGGGGGTATTTCAGGGGTGAACAGGAGAAGGGGCGGAGAAGTGGCCAGGCATTTACGGAGGAAGGAAGCGGCTTGTTCGATGGCACCCTCGCCTCCCACCCCCGCCTTCCCTGAGGTCCGTCCTGGTAACGCTTGCAAAAAGCTTCCTCGGGCCCACAGGGACTGTGATAAACCTTGCGAAAGCCGGAGGTAAAACCCCAGGAGGGCACAGAGGAAGGAGTGTTGGCCAGCCATCAGAGGTGCAGCTGTGGGCAAATACAACCCACCAGTTAGGGCCGGAGCGAACCACAAAGCTGGGGGGGGGGGAAGTTACGTGAGCCATGTTTCTGCCAGACCGGGGGAGACCAAACGCCACTTTTAATGCTGGACATGCACAAGATCATAAGCACCAAAGCACTTCCTGTCCTGTGCCGTTTACGTAGGGTGTATGGTAGGTAGGGTGTACTGTGCGTAGGGTGTATGGTGCGTATGATGCAAGGTGCGTAGGGTGTATGGTGCATAGGGTGTATGGTGCGTATGATGCAAGGTGCGTATGGTGTATGGTGCGTATGGTGCAGGCTGTAGGGTGTGTAGTGCAGCATTCTAGCGCAGGCTATACATACGCTGGATCCTTATCCTGGGACCACCTCATGGCCTCTTCCCTCCCACACAATATGGCGCTCATTGTGGGCGGGACAAAGGTGGCACCACTCAGATAGGGTCCTCTTTGTTTTCCCGCCTTTCTGTCCTCTGTTTTCAGGTGCTGTTTTTTTTGTGGCGTGGGGGGGGGGGGTCTTTAATTCTTTCAGGAAGGAGGAATTCCCACCCCAAGGAAAAAAGAAAAGGGTATTAGCTGGACATAAAAGCCCCTGATCCCAGTCATTGTTGCTCATTTTCGGAGGGACGTTTCCGAATAGCCATTGTCTAGCTGGCTGTCAGGAGGAATAAAGTGGAACTTAATGGACAATGTCCTTACAGGTTTATCTCTCTCTGTGTGGAGAGGGCCCTTCTGTGGGGGATTTGCGTTTGAGTAGCAGTCCCTGTGTGTGTGGGGGGGAGCTAGCACTTCACAGCCTTCGGGAGCTCCCCTGGAGGGGAGGGAGAGCGGGGGGGTGGCTTGGTTTCGTGCCATGCTAATATTTTCCTCATTCCTCGGATATTATTGTGTTGGCGTACTGTCTTTTGAGGCCTCTCATCGTTCTTCCGCAGAAGCAGAAATTGTTGTATTGTTGAAAACGTAGCCAGGCCCGCTGACCCTCGGCCCTCACTGACCTGTCCGTGAAACAAACGTGAGATTGACACTGAGTCTGCATGTCAGTCTGCTGCGAAACTGTGTGTCTGAGTGTGTGCTCTCCCCCCTCCCCTCACTGTGTGTCTGAGTGTGTGCTCTCTCTCCTCTCTCACTGTGTGTCTGGGTGTGTGCTCTCTCTCCTCTCCCCCTCTCTCACTGTGTGTCTGGGTGTGTGCTCTCTCTCCTCTCCCCCTCTCTCAATATGTCTGAGTGTGTGCTCTCTCTCCTCTTCCCCTCTCTCACTGTGTCTGGGTGTGTGCTCTCTCTCCTCTCCCCCCTCTCAATGTGTGTCTGAGTGTGTGATCTCTATCCTCTCTCACTGTGTCTGAGTGTGTGCTCTCTCTCCTCTTCCCCTCTCTCACTGTGTGTCTGAGTGTGTGCTCTCTCTCCTCTCCCCCTCTTTCACTGTGTGTCTGAGTGTGTGCTCTCTCTCCTCTCCCCCTCTCTCACTGTGTGTCTGAGTGTGTGCTCTCTCTCCTCTCCCCCCCTCTCACTGTGTGTCTGAGTGTGTGCTCTCTCTCCTCTTCCCCTCTCTCACTGTGTCTGAGTGTGTGCTCTCTCTCCTCTCCCCCTCTCTCAATGTGTGTCTGAGTGTGTGATCTCTATCCTCTCTCACTGTGTCTGAGTGTGTGCTCTCTCTCCTCTCTCCCTCTTTCACTGTGTGTCTGAGTGTGTGCTCTCTCTCCTCCCCCCCTCTCTCACTGTGTGTCTGAGTGTGTGCTCTCTCTCCTCTCCCCCTCTCTCACTGTGTGTCTGAGTGTGTGCTCTCTCTCCTCTCCCCCTCTCTCACTGTGTCTGAGTGCGTGATCTCTCTCCTCTCTAACTGTGTGGGTGTGTTGCACTCTCTTTCTAGTGTGTGTGTGTGTGCGTGCGTTTCTGATCGTGTGTGTGTGTGTGTGTGTGTGTGTGTGCGTGCATTTGTGTGTCTGTGTGTGTGTGTGTGTGTGTCTGTTTGTGTGTTGAGCAGAGGTCGATTGTGCACTTGGATGTGGAGTCCTACGCAGCTGGCCTATGGAAAAGGTTCAAGAGATTTATAGAGAAGAGAGAGCATTTCAAAGCATTCTCGCTCTTCCCCCCCCCCTCTCTCTCCATCTCTCTCACTTTATTCGTTTTTCCCCTCAAACTGGTGAAAATCAGCAGCTTGACTGAACTCAAATGAGTGACTTTCCTCACCTTTTTCCTGCCACACAAAGCTTTAATCCCGGGTCTACTCCAGCCGACAGATGTAAACAGTGACCGAGACCCCCCTGGTGGCACACAAAGCGTATTCACCACAGCTTTATGAAGTGAAAACGCCCCAGAAAGAAGGGGGAAACGTGAAGGAGATGTCCACAGTCATTTCTCCCGAAGAAAAGCCTGCTGCCCCTGGGCGGGCACAAAGGACAAGGGTCGCCCCCATTGTCACTGCTGCAGAGTGCGGCTGCCCTGTCCCGTTTCAGTACCCCTGACCCCTCCGTTTAACTGCGTCACTCTGTCATGAAAGAAGAGATTCCAGCCATTAGAATTTTCTCCACCTTCCTCTCCTGGCTTTCTCTTCTCCCCGTCCCCCGTTTTGTCGAAATAGTTTTCCCTGCGGTGGCGTGCCCCTCAGAGACGTGACGCATGGCTGAAGAATAAAGGAAGCTTGAGAAGAGAGAGAGAGAGAGAGAAGCTTAAGAGCCGAATCTCTGTGTCTAAGGGCGTGTTTAATTGTAGGGAGTGGTTTGCTCAGACTGAGGGGCTGCGGGCCACTATCAGACCAGAGCACAAATCTGCCAATTTTGTAAAATGTTCTCCTTTTTAAAAAATTTAGACTTCAAAGGCGGCGATGGTATCGCCTGTAAAAATAAAGTGATTGTGGTCAGCGGGGAACGGTACCCGTCTTCCCGGTCAGTGTGGGTGGTGGAGCTGACTGAAGTAACCCTGTTTTCTTTCTAAACCACAATTAGGGGCGATGCTTTATTAAAACTGTATACACACAAGAGCTTTTATCCACTTTAATAAGCAGTTTGGCTCTGATTTTGGGTGTTGCCCGCTCCCCTGTGGCCACTTGTTTGATTTCGGCTTCTTCTGTGTGAGAGAATTGTGGGTGGGGGCAGACTGATGGCATCGCGAGGGGGCGGGACGGAGATGGGGGGGGCATCCCCCTTGGATGAACTGCGAAGTGGAAGGGAGCTGCAGTGCGGGAGGAAGAAAAGGTTTTAATGAAAATGTATTCATCAATATTACCTTCTTTGTGGCGAAGGACGCTGTTACTTTACACCTGTCAAATCGTACAGAAAAACTTTTTAAAAGCACTTTCAACAACCTCTCTAATAATAAGTAGTAGTGGGCCAAAGTTTGCACTGTCTGTCAGGTGAGATTCAGTGCAGCATTGCCCCCTGTCCTTTCACCCAGCGTTGCAGCATGAAAGACTTCTGACAGATCCCAGACATTCCTGAGATCAGCTGTTCCCTGTAGCTTCCACTTTGCCGGTTCATTATCGAAGTGATAATAGGGACGCCCCTATCTTATCCACGGTGTCAACTAAACCGAGCGGCTTCTTGTCTGGTAAAAAAAAAAACAAGTATACTGAATGTGATGGAGCTGGAGCCAGTGGGTCCAGCGCCTGATAGTGTCGGTAATTAAAGCGTTAAATTAAATGTTTATTCACCGAAGGCCAACCTGCGGACGTTGAGATTTGACGTGGGTGATGTGAATCATTCGCTCCACAGAGAGCCAGGTAATCTCCGGTGGGCTTCAGTTTCATCTGCTGTCCTGTTTGTTTAAAGTCCCCACATTAAACACAGTGTACGGAGTGTGAACTTTTGTTAATCAGCTCGTTTTTTTTCCCCTTTTCCCCAGACGTAATCTTCTGGAGTTGGCCGACTTCAAAGGGCGAAATGTTCAAGCTGCACCTGTTGAGAGCGATCTTGGCGGCGTGAAATGCTGCTGTCATAGGGACATATGGTGGGAAATGTTAAACTACTCCTACGTCCGGTGACCAGACACATGTTCTTCTCTGAGAGAAACGGGTCCTGTGCTTACATACAAAAGCAGTAATTAGCTTTTGCTGTTTGGACAATGCTGTGAACACGGAGGTATTGTAGTCCTGTGAAATGTCTTGGGTTCTGCCGTGGAATTCAGCATGCCCAGTGGCTCAGTCAGGCTGTGTCAGGTAGCCACCGACAGAAGCCGCAACTCACTGTGTTATTAAGGGACAGCTTACGGCCTCGTGTTGTCCACACTGCGTAGCACTGCGCTAACCGCATGGCGATGTCATTGGAACAGGTAGCGCATTCACCTAACACTGGGTGACAAAGCGGAATCTCTATGCTCGACCACAGGACTGGCATCTCCTTCTGTTCCCCGCGAGGCGAGGCAGTTCTGACACGTCACGTCATCCACAGATTTTCCGCCATGTCACTCACACGGAACAGGAGTGACACTCTCACTGTCCAATCTCAATTTAAGGTGCTTTGTTGGGAGTATTGCCAAATAATTTACAAATAAATAACAGCAGCATTTATAAATGTTATAAATTCTCTCTCTCTCGCTGTCTCTCGTTCTCTCTCCCTCCTTGTCCTAGTTTTTTCACGTTGCTCTGCTGGTATTTCCTGCTGACCTCCGCGGGGCATAGCTGGGACGTTTTTTTCTCAGTGCACATCCGCTCGGACGCCGAAGACAAAAGGCGAGACGGCGGATGCAAATGTCCCATTGTAGGGGAGGAACGGGGGTCGCCAACACGGAGGGCCGGGGCCGACTGTGGCCCCCGAATTCGGGCCCACGCACATGCCACTGAAGGTGTCAATGAAGGTGTGCCACCTGAAGAACAAAAGCGCAAATGCCAGTGAGCAGGAGAGAGGCCCGTGGCCCTGCCCTGGTACCCCCGGAGCCCACCGGGAGTCTCGGAGCAACTCAGAGAGACAAAAAACGGCGACACTGAAAACCTTTTTTACAATTCTTATTATAATAACAGTCCTTAATAAAAAAAGCCTGTCAATAATAAGCAGGAGTCAAACTTTTCTGTTATTCTAATTTCCTTTATTCTCAACTTGATCATTAACCTTTTTTTTATTCCCGGATAAAAATATAAAGGCAAGCCTTTGCTCATTGTTCCAGGAAATGCAGACAAAAGATGATGACATTTCAAAGCAGTTCTAGCGAATCGATTATTCATCTGTATTTATAAAGGGTGAATGTGGTGTATTTAAGTCTCAGGGCTAAACGGTTTATTCCAGAAATGTGAGGGTACCCATATCCACTTCAATGTTATCACCTCATCCCTCCACGAGCTTGTTCAGCTAACACTGGCAACTAACGTTGATTTTGGAGTTTGATCAGATAAATTTTTTTTTTGGTATGCGTGCTGGCTTTTGGGCACCTATTTGATCAGTTTTCAACTTCTGTTCCGTTTTTAGGTTTTAGACCTGCCCCCAATAATCCAGGCAAATAGTTTTTAACGTAGTCTTTTCCACATATATTGGCTGAAAACCTTTGTTCCCTTTTACTATTATATTACAACTAAATCCATTTGTTCCTACTGTCTTAACATATAAGCATGCCAAGTGGTTTGAGACATGCACCAGTCAGCTTGTTAGTGTTGTTGTATTAAATTAACTAAATATGAAGCTTCTAAGCAGATTAGAGCGGTTTCATTCCTAAAATTTCACTGTTTGATTTGACAGCATCTGCATGATTGTAGTGGCCCTTGGAAGTCTGAACAGAATAGGATTTTTTTATTTTTTATTTTAAGTTTACACACTGTAGTATACACACTGTTGAGAAACGCTCTTGACACAGTATGTTGCCATGGTGATGTATGGGTACTGAATATCAGGAGGAAACAGGAATAAGATACTGTTGTTTGTCCTGGTTTGGTTGTCTTGGAGGCTAGCCCATTGTCTCAAGCTGTGACACTGATAGGATTGTCATGGCTCGTATGAAAGCAGGCAAACTTTTTTTTTTTGCCCAGACCGACGTTTCGATGAAGAACGTGATTGAGCTGTCCACTTGCAATGATCCCAAGGGTGTCAACCTCTGATCATGGACAGCACCTGCCTTTTCTTTACTCAGGATCCTGTTTCAGCATGGGCCCAGGCGCTACCTGCTAATTAAAAAGTCAGAACTGCAGCCCATTAGGGTGAAAATGAGCGAATTGGCAGAACTCGACATGAATCGTTGGCCCGGTTTGTGAGCCTTCAGTCTGATGTTTACGCGCCTCTCCCCTGGTACATTCCGGCTCTTTCCTTTGCGAAGGAGTGGAAGGTGAGACGAGGCGGGGTGCTGTGCTGACGCTGGGTGTTGCCCCGGGGTGACATCAGGGTTGTTTTGTTAGAGTTCACAGGCACGGGTGACCTAGGGCCATCCAGCAGGAGCGTCTTTGCTTTCACTGAATGACATCATCTTTATGTGACATTCGTAGCCTGAACTCCCATTCAAACGGGTAACACGAAACTTCTGGTAATGTCACCTGTTGATATCGAAATGCAGCAAATGCTCAGATCGGGATCCTGCTTTTGTTGGAGGCGTCCTTGTCATGCAATTGCAATGACACGATTACACAGTTTATCTGTCTATGTGACATGCTTGACGAAGGACGTTTTTGATCAAAGTCCAAGTCGGTAAAGATCCAATGATGAGTAAAGACAAATGAACCGGCTGAAGGAGATTTTATTAAGTCACGAGTCTTAGATGAGTCCAAGTCGAGTGTCAAGTATTTTTTTATGCTGCCAAGTCAAGTCTCTAGTTTTCAGATTTGTGACTCGAGTCCAAGTCGGACACGCTGGGTTTCAGGATTCCCAGGGATATGCAGGTTTACTGTCTACGGATATGTTGGTTGGGGTTGCTCATGTCTGATCACCATCAGTATCGCCTGTGAGGATGTTTTCAGAATAAATAATAGCATAATTATAATAAATAGAATTAATGATAATTTTCATGAATTGAAAAGCGTTAACAATTCACGAGGAATCTCTGGGCCGTGGGTTAATTACAGGCGGAATTTTCAAACCATGACATTCCTGTTTCCATCTGAAGGACCTTCAAAACACTAAGTAATCCTACACATCTGTACTATGATTTCAGCACTGACAGTAACTGCTACACAGATAGTAATTACATGTAATCACAGAAGGACACTTGAAGAAAGGGATGTGACGGTATTTGTTTTGTGTGTGTGTGTGTGTGTGTGTGTGTGTGTGTGTGTGTTTGTATTCCAAGTGGGTCTCAGGACTAATGGTTTGCGTCCGACTTCCCAAACGTAGAACGCTTTCCCTGCAGACAGCGTGCTATCTGTGTTGGATGAACTTCCAGTTCCAGCAGAAAACTTTACGCCCACGCACGTTTGCCGGTCTCATCAAAGCCTGTTTTGTTTCAGAGTTAAAGAAAAAGAGGCGCAGAAGTCATCATTTAGGGGATTTTTTTGAAAGTCAGACAGGCAGATGCCTTGGGACAGTGGAAGTTTATTTCCGCCTGTTGAAACCGCGATACTGCATTAGGAGAATGCCGCCCCGAGGGTTAGTGTCAGGAGAAGTTGGGTGGAAGAGACTCCCACAGTGACTTTCTGAAGAGAGAGCAGCTCCTGTAAGTGACAGGGGATTAGTCCTCTACCCCCAGAACATCTGAAAGCTGCTTAGGAGAACTCCCCGCCTCCCCCCGCCTATTCTGCGCAAGATGACAGACACAGCGCAGGGAGAGGTGTTCTCTAAATGATGCTGATTAAACAGTTGAGTTTTTTTTTATTGTTGCCGTGGCCGCAGTACCCGAGGCACAAACTAGCCCCTGATGAAGATGTGCGCTCGCTGTGCGAAGGGGACAGATCCTTATCCCCTCTGCTTGAGTGTCCCAGATCGGGACATGAAAATGCATCACAGTCCAGGTTGAGAGCACCTGCAGAGCAGATTGATTTCCCCGACCTCTGGGAATAACTCGAACCGTTCAGCAGGTGGCTAAGAGACCTGAGAGGGATTTTGCTTAGACGGTTACGCTTATACCGATATAT
>JAOVYW010029138.1:5537-19634 GCA_025775045.1 Hiodon tergisus
GGGGTCTGGATCCATATGAATCATAACCTTTTATCCTAAATCATTCATGAGCGATATGCATTTAACATTTTTTATTTTTTATTTATTAGGAAAACCCAGACAACATCCTAATCAATCAATGACCAAGGTAAAATACCAAGTTTTCCTTGGGTCTATGATTTTTAACAGTGTGTATATTACTTCATGTCGTGGATTTCTCAGTCGCAGCTTATTTTAGAAGGTCTAATAGAAAGTGAGTTAGGGCATTTTTGAATGACACGTCAAACAGCTGTGCCCATTAAGTTCTGCCAATGGCAAATCATTTCCAAAAGCTCACTGCTCAAATACAAGAGCAGGGCGATATCCCATAGGAGTAGCAGTTCAGAGAAAGGGAGACAAGTTGAATCAAGAAACATGACACGTTCTCCTTCCTGACAGTTGTTTTGACCTCCTAGCAAGGCAAAGGTGGCACATTGCCACTTTGTTTGCACTTGATCCTGGCATTTTGGCAAACACAGCTCAAGGTTTCATTTCAAGGTGACAAAGTAGTGTTTATTGCAATTTCTTCCACAAAGGACGGATCCACCTCTGACAGACCTGGAGTGCTTTGTCTTTATACTGTCACACGATGGTGCCTTTCATCTGATGTCAGCTTGGAGTTGGTTTGCCAAAAGTAAATCAATGATTCAGTTTTTCTTTCACTATAATATAGTTCTGACACAACGTTGAAGTGTGGACAGAGACAGGCAAAAGCTTTTCCATTTCTGCCATGTTGAAAAACATATCTGCCAATTACTTGGAAATTCCACTGGTAGAGAAGCATGATACCTGTGGTTTGGGGTTTTGGGAAAATGCAGGGTTTTGAAGCCTAAATGTAGCTCGAATTGTAGCAAAAGCTGACTCAAATTTGACATTGCCACAAACAACACAGTCTGTAAGGATAATAATATCATATTCTACAAGTAGTATCAATGTTTATCTATTTGTTTTATTATTATTAATAATAATAATAATAATAATAATAATAATAATAATAATACACATTTTATTAATAATAATTCGTTTTTTTTTTTTTATTCCTAAAAACAATTTTTTTCAGGAAAGAAATTGGTTAAACTACACATAATTGTATCCTGTCTAGATTTATTTCACTTAAAAATGCACAACCAGGTAATTTCACGAGGCTGACCTTCATCTAATTTTAGTTCTTCCCATGAACTGGCTGTTCTATACAAATGTTTTCAGGGATTTAATTTGTATCCATTGAGTTATAGTGAATCTGAATGATGCATCTGATGATCATGGTGGGGTCATGTCACAGATAGCCATCTGGACCCAGCTTGTTTTGGAGCGATATCAGGCCTTGCAATCATGTTTTTAAACCAGAGGGAGTAGATAATTAATGTTGAATAAAAGACTAGAGTAACAGAAATCAGACTACTAATTGCATAAGACATGGTATCTGGGAGCAGTAATGGAGTGACAGTGACTGAGAACAGAAACATTATTTGACCTGTATTTGATTAACAAAATTACTCAAGAAGTGTATAAACTTAGTTCAGTTTAAAACAAATCTGATTCCGGAAGCACTTATTTATTAATCTGTATTTATTTTAAAAATTGGTTCCTTTACAGAGGTTTCCTTCCTGTGATCAGGGCCCTACAGGGAAGCTTCAGGGACAAAGTGGCAGGGTTTTAGGTTTTCTGACCAACACGCCTAGCAAGAGATCCTGATTAGCCGTTAGAAAATGCCACTGACAGTATGGATATTAGCACATAGTCATATGGAAAGGATGTTTACCAAGCAGAAATAGCATTCATGTTATTGGAAAATAACTGAGTGTCTTATTGCTTTTATAAAACATATTTATTAGTTATGTTTGCATTGCGACCACCAGAAATACATAAACATAATCTTTTAATTATTTCAGTAAACACTGTTGAATAAAGTTTTCCCTATCTGCAGTCACTATAACAATTTAAACATTCTAAAATTCAAAATAGAACACACTGCTCATTGTTATTATTAAGGGTTTAAGAAGCCATATATTATTGTCTCATAAGAGCATGGCTGGAATGCAAACTGACCAACCAGAAAATTTCCTTTTTGTTTATTTATTTCACATCAGCCCATCTGCAGTTTATACAAATGCCAATACAATGTAACTACAAAAATGTTGGTAAACGCTTCTATACTGTATAAATAGATCACAGTACTTAAAAAAACTAAAACTTAATAAATAACAACAAATCAAATGAATGCAAATACCCCCTAAATACCTTAGAGCGCCTCACAGACTACATATATTGAAGACGTGCACACAAAGCATTAATCGTTTTTGTTTATCCCTTCAGACCTGAATTATATTCCAAGGTTGGGAAAAATTTTTCCATCCCTAATGCACTCAGAAATTAGACTCATTTGAATTAAAACTCTTTAATTGTTAAATTATTTGTCCATTTTAAAGGACATCGGGTCCAAACAGTTGAAAAAAAAGAAGATAAAATACCCAAATCTATGATAGCAGCAAATATACTCTCTGGCACAGGGTGACCACTGCTGCTCCATGTCCTAAAAACATCTTGCTCTGTTCAGAGAGCTCTTGATACCTTGATAGATGAGGAAATCAACAGAAAGGCTAATTTTGCCACCGAGGAAATACACCTTGACTCCCCATGGTTCTGGCTTTGCGTTGACATACTGAAGCAGAGAAAGTTACCCCCTGAAAGGCATCAATAGAGAGATCTTCCTCAAATTGCAGCTCCAGAAAGCATTTTCTTCTGCACTTATATGGTGGTCTGACCTTATAGAACACACCAGTGTCTTCAGGAGACCTCTCATTGTTGTTCACAACATGCAGGTTGGAGTGAAGCTGGGAAAAATCTCAATATGGCGGCGCGCGTCAGTGCAGCGGCTTCTCGAGCTCCCGGTTCAACCCCTGGTTCTTCCATTCTTGGTAGAGTGAGTGTTGGAATAAGTGTATGTGACAGTAAGGTTATAAGTTATAACTTATCTGAATTACAAGAAATTAACTATGGGACAGAAGCGAAATTACCACCGAATCTCAAATCGAAGCCAGGCAGTATGAGGCTACTGTGGTAAGCGGCATGGTGGAGGAATACACAGCGGCTCAGAGGCAAGAGAAAGCAGTGTACAAGGAAGCAGAAGAGGGGCAAGCGAACTGGCCTACTAGCTAAGCTAAAGGCTGACCACAATAGACTAGCGATTCCGTCACTATTTCTAGCCAATGTTCATGCATTGGACAACAAAATGGACTTGTTACAGCTGCGTATAAGTGTACACCGGGAGATGAGAAACTGCTGTCTACTTTTATTTACTGAAACGTGGCTGAATATTAACAAGCTTTTCAGATTAGTGCCATGCTATTCTTCCGAGCCAACCGGAATTATTAACAAAATTTGATTGTTAAATGCCGTCCACACTATTTAATACCGCAGTGTATATCGTAACTGTTTCCATCCCTCCGAGTGCTAAAGCTAGTGAGGTGCTCCAAAATAAACACCCCAAGGCATTTTTCATGATTGTGGGAGACTTTGAGCACGTCAACTTGACTGACATTACACATGGGTTTTACCAGCATGTCACCATTGCGACGCGGGAAGGCAACACTCTTGACGCAGAACATACAGAGCAGTCCCCCGCCCCCACCTCGGACTCTCTGATCATATTTCCATCTTGCTTGTCTCTTCCTACAGCCCTGTGTTGAAAACAATGAAACCAACACATCATTGTGTGGCTTAATGACGCTAGTTCTGTGCTTCAGAAATGTTTTGCCTACACTGGCAGGTTTTCAGGGAAGCAGCAACATACGTTGGAGAGGTGGATCTGGAGGAATATGCATCAACTGTCACCTGCTACATTATTAAGTGTATGAATGATGTTACCTCCACCAGAACAATTACTCACCACCATAATCAGAAACCCTGGCTGAATTCTGAGGTAAGTTCTCTTCTGAGAGCCCCAGAGTCTGCGTTCAAGTCTGGCGACTTAGTTGCATTAAGAGCAGCAAGAAGGAAACGGACTGGGGGCATAAAAAGAGCCAAAGCTGCATACGCTCTAAAGATACAGGATCACTTCTCCACCAATGACCCCCGGAGCATGTGGGCAGGCATCAATACTATCATAGATTTCAACAGAAGAGACTCTGAATGCCCCAGGGACCCATCGCTTCCAGATGCTCTCAACACCTTTTATGCTCGATTTGAAGCCCTTAACACTTCTCCAAGCACCAGACTCACCCTAACACTAGGTGAGCATTCCCCTAGCATAACCATAGAGGATTTCAGGTGGTCCCTCCTGAAAATCAAGCCCGGCCAGGCTGCGGGTCCAGATAACATATCAGGCCGTGTCCTGAAAGACACACCAGCTTTTAGAGGTATTGACTGACATCTTCAATATCTCACTCTCTCAAGCAAAGGTACCATCATGCTTCAAATCTGCTATCATCATCCCTGTTCCAAAGACCACAGCAGTGTCAGATATGAATGACTATCGCCCTATAGCACTAACTCCGATAGTCATGAAGTGCTTTGAGAGGCTGATCATGGACTATATAAAAAGTAAAACTGACGCTAGCATTGATCTCCATCAGTATGCATATAGGCAGAATAGATCAACTGCAGAGGCCATCTCATATGTTGTACATCTGGCCTTTACCCACTAGGAGAGCAAGGACTCTTATGTTAGGTTGCTCTTCCTAGATTTTAGTTCCGCTTTTAATACAATCATACCTCAAACATTGATACACAAACTAGAGACATTTGGGCTGAGTGCATCATTATGTAACTGGGTACTGGACTTTTTAACAAATAGGAGTCAGACGGTCAGAATCCACAACCATCACTTCCTCTCCCATCATCCTCAACACTGGCTCTCCTCAGGGATGTGTCCTGAGCCCCCTGTTGTATTCTCTGCTGACCTACGACTGCTTTGCAGCCTGTAGTTAGGTCTGCACAGAGGATCACTGGATGCAGTCTTCCAACTATTGAGAACATTTACACCAGTAGATGTAGGAACAGGGGTGACCATATCTTTCCACCCTGCTCATGGACTGTTTACCCTCCTTCCCTTTGGTAGAAGGCTGCACAAATTTAGGGCAAGAACAACCAGGCTCAGAGACAGCATCTTTCCAGAAGCTGTCAGATTCAAAAACTATTTTTTATGTGCAATAACATTCATACACCAAAGACTCTTTCATGTGCAATAATACCTATACATCAGGGACTCTTTCATGTGCAATAATCCTCATAGATTACGGTCTCTTATGTGCAGTACCATTTAAATATTTATATCCAAAATTAAATTAATATTAATACTACTTATTTGCACGGTTTTTATCATTGCTAATTTGAGATTCTATGGTTGTATTGTTTTATTGTTTTTTTTTGTCATTGCACTTTATTACATTTTATTGTACAGCTCTGTTTGGTTTAGATTTCAGTGTTTTATCCTTTGCTGATTGTTTTGAGATTACCCTCTGCTTCATTTTGAGATTCTATGTATTGTTTTACTGTTTATTTATAGTACTTATCTTTGCTTCGTTTAATTTGATATTTTTGTGTTTTTATTCTTTGCGTTGTTAGCGGGACCTCAGTACTTAGTTTCATTCCTTTCATGCAGCCCATGTTTTAGAATGACAATAAGCAATAAACAAACAAACAAACAAACAAACAAAAAATCTGTCATGAGACAGAGTATCCCTGAAAAGGCTAATATTGATACAGGAGGAACAGTACATTCACACTCCTGGAAAATCCAGTGTAGCACGCCGACGTGCTTGGTTCGGAAAATAATCGGTAAAATACACTTCCAGGTTCTCTGGCTTTATTTCAAACAATCAGAAAATAAACAATAATCGCTCTTCAGGGATCCTCCTCACGGGTTCACCCCAAACACGACAAACTAAAATAACAAACTAAATAAACCACCAGAAAACTACGAAAACTAAACCCAAAAGTCGGCGTCTCCTTCGCTGGAGTCGCCTTTCTTCTTTCGCTTTACGTCCAGTTCTTCTCTCTGTTTATTCTCCGGCGTTCTCCCGCCTGGCTCCTTTTCCGATCTCCAGCACCTACTGAGGGATCACAGGTTTTTAAATGCTGTTTTCAATTAGCATGATCCTCAGCCGTTGCTGATGGGTGTGCCCGGACCTGTCCTGTGCGTGTACTCGAGACGGACGCATGGTACACCCAGTATCCCCATTTGCATATGTAGACCGACAAAGACTTCGATCTCAGAAACTGAAACATGTTCATAGCCCTTGACTGCATAGATGTTGGTCATTGTTGTCATCAGCTCAAACATCTCACTAAGAACATACTGCTTGAAGTAGCCTTATGGTGTTGGTGGCTCAGGGAGTTCAGGAGCAGGAGCAAGACGTTCCCATGCTGGATTTACTGGGGTAAAGGGGTTGTGACGCCACCCAATATCACTCTTCTCTGAGGGTCATCCTCAAGTAACAGGTTTATATTTACATCATCAGGCTCATAATCCTCTATGTATTCCTCATCCTGACTTTCCACTGCCTCAATCTCTTCCTCTACCAATGGTACCTCAGACTCATCCCTGTCTTCTCCTGAAATCATTAGCAAAAACCTGTTCATATATCCCTTCATTCATCTATATAGGCTTTTTTGGAACACTTTAGCCCTTCATAACACATCCAAAGGCCATACATAACATGTTAGTAATGAATATATGAGCATTTATGGGGTGCTAAATGCAACTACCGCAGGTTAACATAGGCTGGGCTATTGCTGGTGAACCCTTAAATGTGACATTTTATAGTATTTTATTTGTCTTGTATGTGATATTATGTGATGTTTATACTAAAACATGACTATTTTTCAATATGACATTTCTTCCTAAAATTCTCCTGACTTTTTACACCCGCCAACTCTTGGAAATCTAACAGCAAGTCCATGTCCATCTCCCTCATCACTCCCCAAATTATTTCTTCAGAGATATTTCTATTGTCGATTAGTTCAAGGATTCCAAGAACTGTATATTCTGCATATAAGATATTTCCAATTTATTATCAACTCATTCTCTTGTTCTGATGTTTATTTTATAGTAGTAAGGTCATTGAGTATTAGAGAATTGAGTTCAATAACAGGGTTTCCAACCCACTGTCCATTGTGATAGAAATCCTGTAAAAAAACTTGCTTTCAAACATTTGATTTTAAACTTGAATTAATAAGTTCCGTCCTTCAATATTATATCAAACCTATAAAATATTGACACACATATCTATAAATATGAATAAAAGAGCTGAACATGTTGCTTACTTCAGCGTGTGGTGTTAAGTCCTGCCATGCTACTATATTAAGTTATGCTTACTCTCCATCCTTTCAACTACGGACGTTTCAAAGGCACAGTACTCCATTACAATCTACAAACCTGCTATTGCCCTTAGCACACAGAAGTGTACCAAGTCATTCACACAGATAGGGAGACCACTAATTGTTTCAGAATAAACATTCATTCTTAAACAAAGTCTGAAATCACTATGCATCCTAAACTCAGACTGCCCTTACTCAGGTATCCATAACTTAAAAATGAATGTACCTCACTGGTAACAACCAGCCCCAAACCTGCCCTCGCAAAACTAAATCCACAGTAAAATGTGTATCAAATAATTTATATAAAACTTCCATTATTCTATGATGTATCAAGTTCAAAATTTGGAGCCAGCTTATAAATGAGTCTCCTGGGAAGGTGATTTTTCTAAGAAAATGGTACCACATCATTATTAATACATTTGGATAAACAGAGATTAACCAGTGATGGTGGGCTATATGTCCCCTGTTACAGATTTTCTTATGCTTATTCCTGGCATTGCGTGGCCTCCTGCACACTTTGGATGTTGGAAATTGTGTTGTCTGTGCATACGCCATGTAAGATAAAAAGTGTCATTGTATTACTGTGAGTAGGTGCCATTTTATTGCACTTATAAAAATCGCATGCATGCATCAAATAAAGCATTAGCATTCCTTGTCACATTATGGTCCTGCAAAACCTTGGGGAAAACATTTGCAATGATGCTTCTTCATTACCGCTGGTTTGCGACTACATTATTTCCATCGCTTAATTAATTTCTTTGAAATACAACTTATGTTTTAGCTGATTGTCTCAAGCTGTCATTCAGGCATGGCTAGTCAATCCTGTGTAAATTCACTGAAGCGTGTTCGCTTTGAAGAGCAAGCGTAAAGGCCACAAGTACATTGTTCGGGTAATGATTGCACGGCTAGCCCGTCAGTTATTGTAGAGAAGCTAGCACCTGAAGCTGTTCTTCAGGGCCTTTGTAAGTTCTGCAGTGGTTGAACAGCTGTTGTCGATTAGGGATATCTAGTCCTTAGAGAAAAATTTCCTTCATCTATAGGCAGCTGCTTTGCTGTACCCACGGCACTACCCGCAACTTATCTGTTTCCTTTGTGGAATGATGACATACATCCCTGTAGTATCTAATTAAAATGGAAGCTGTATATTTCTGACTGCACATGATCTAAATCAAAACAATTCATATGCATAAAAAATTAAAATCTTAACTCGACTGAACCTGGGAACACTCTCCTGAATGTGATCAAATGTGTCTTGGTTTGAGTGCTATTTACTCATGGCAAAGATGTGATTTATTTTGATGATAATTTATATAAAGTCATTATGTAATGTTTCACCTTTGAGCCACTCTCTTTAATAATCTGGAGGCTATACAGCCAACACAAGATGATCAGAACCGGCTGAAGACTTTCCTCTCTGTGGTACTGCAAGCACTGAACTCCACCTCAGCCTGGATGGCTTTCTGCCAAAAGTTTACTACCGCAGTGCTCTCCCATTCACAACTGGTGAATGAGATGATTGAGCCTCCAAACTCCAACTGATTAGGGATCGGTCTGCGTTTCTGGCATGCCATTGAGCCGTTCAATAGACAAAAATAATATTAAATATTGATAGCACTAATCAAATGCACTAATCAAATGTGTGTCGATCAGATTAATCCATCTTCGGGCTAGATGCACAGTGCTTTTTCACCTAAAATTCACATAATTTGTGTGTGAAATCAAAAGAAACAGGGTTTTGGTTTTTGTCTTTCACAACCACTGTGGCAATTTGCAGATACTGGGGCATATAAAAACATTATTATTTATTAATCCTCTGTATTAGTTGTCATTTACCAATATTTTTTCACTTTTGAGTTTGACATCTCTTTGGTCTCACAAGACTGTTTCTAAACTGCTGTTATAAGAGGCAGCTCTGAAATGTTAAGTTTTGAGACCTTTGCTTTTCTATACAGTACCAAATGTCAGCCAACCTGAATACAACAAAGGAATCAATCGATAGAACAGCTGACGATGCCCTCGGTACTTTTTAGGCGAGACAAATGTTGTATGCAACAATTCATTTTCATTAAGGAAAAAGAAACAACATAATTAACGTGTGTGTGTATGGATGTGTGTTTTTATTTTTTATTTTTTTTACATTATGAACAGTTTATTTATTCTATGCTGTGTCTCGCTATTATTGCTGACTGAATCACACTGACAATACATGGTGTGTAACAAAGGCTTTTTCCTTTAAGATGTTCCAGTTACATTGTGGTCACGTTGAAAGGCATAACATATAGTGCATAAATGCGTTAAGTGATATCATTGGTGGAGTTTGAGTCTGTTATATGTTTAGCCAGATCTGAATTACCAAAACAGACTCACGATGTGCCACTTCTGCTTTTTAATTAGATACATATCTGTAAATTATTCTAATGAATAAAAAACTAAAGTAATATTTCTGCTAGGTTAAATTTGTAATTCCTGTGATATGGACTGTATTGTCTAGGTAAAAAAATATATATTTATAACACATTACACTGTAAATAAGTGCATTTCTAACACTTTACACTGTGGGGGTTCCAAAGAGCTTTTCCAGAGTTAAATGTCAGTTAAATGTCATTGTTCCTGCTCTTGTCTCTTTGCTCTTTGTATGCGGTAGTAAAAGCTGGTCTTGATTTTTGATTGTCAAAATTGCATGGAAAAAAACTCCTTGAAACTTATTCTGGAAAATATTCCATGGCATCTATTTTGAGATTATTTCAAAGGTATCGGTATATATTTGCTGTGTATGTGAAAATGTATTTTATTTTGAATTCACTATCACCATTGTAACTAAAATATTTCAACTACACCTCAAATTGTATATATTTTGATACTTGTTTGAGTGTTTCTATATATTAATATTTTTTTCAAGAAATACAAGGAGAAAATAAGCTAATGAGTGTTCAAGAAACCTTCCGCTATTAAAATATTCAATCACTTAAAATAGGCACAGTGTAGGGTTAAGACTGGATTTGCAAGAACAGCTTAAAGGAAATGGTCAGAAATTATTCCAGTTCTTAAAATTAACAGCCATGAGGACAAAAGAGTCAGAAGGGAACATTTCAGCACTAAAGAAAATCTAAATTCTCATCCTAGCGCTACACTCAAAACCCCAGCTATTGAGACAGAGGTTAAAGAGATGACCACAGCCATGTGTAAAGCTGCAGATTTAATTGAAAAATGAATTATCAGTGAGGTACAATTTGTTCAGAGGATGAGGAGTGATGTTTTGATAGTTAAATGTATGAATAAATGCTGTAATCACAAATGTTTACCACAGCATAGGAAAATCGACATCAGTACTGCCACTGTACAAATGAAGCTGTCAGTAACTTAACTAGCTATGCCATCACACAATGCTGATATGCAAACACTCTCTAACTGAATTCAAATTAATTATGTATTTATTATTGTTTTAATGTATTTGATATTTGTAGTGATCTTACATTATTTCCAGTATATATTAGAGTAGATATTAGCAGCCCTCTACTGGGCACCAGCAATTATACCTCAATATTTACCTTAATAAACTAATATCATTGATTTAAGTTAATTTTAATCAGTAGAGCCAAATTTCTTAGAAAAATACGACATCACGATTTGTGAACTCAAACATGTATTTACAATATAGAAGATATGTTTGTATTATGTGAAAAGTACTGTAGTTTGCACAATCAAAAATGTAACTTTAAACTCTGGAGTATTACATTACACTGTATTGCTATAGTCTGTCTGCATGGTTGTTGAGGATAATTCTGGAATCTCCAGCTGGTCCCCTACTGGGGCTGCGTCCTTTGTCCTCTGTGGAACGGAGTGGTCACATGGCCCACGTGTATGCTGGCTTTGGCTGCACCGAGAGAACTCTGGGATCTGGTTTAGGAATTCACCATATTTACTTAACTGGCACTCAAGTCTTTAAACCTGTCAGGATTGACAGAGCTGTGGTTGGGGGAGGGGGCTCTACCACCCACCCACATTTATCTTTGGAGTGACCTTGATCTGTTCTGTTTATCAGGGAAAGCTTGTAAATGAGGTCCTTTTTGTCAATATTTTCTGTCAACAAAAATATGTCAATATTTATTCATACAATTGTTACATTTAAGCAACATGATTTAACAAATAAAATAATTTCTATAGATAAATTGAAAAAAGCTTAATTGTAAAGCTTGGAAAGAAGAATATATTTTGCTGCCCACATTTAAATAATTTGTAGAAGTAAGGTAATATTGTAACTCATGATAATGTACATTGATAACATTTATACAGACGTGAAAAATTAAAGGAAACCCTACAGTGAGGGGGTCCGGAGGATCTCTTATGCTGTGGGAGGCATCTTCCTGGCATGGTTTGGGTCCACTTGTCCCCTTAGAGGGAAGGGTCAGTGAAAATCATTACATGGTTATTCTGAGTGATCACCTTTATCCCATGGTGAAACATTTCTATTCTGATAGGAGTGGTCTTTTCCAGGATGACAATGCCCCCATCCACAGGGCTTGAGGGGTCACTGAATGGTTTGATGAGTGTGAAAACGATGTCAATAATATGCTATGGCCTTCACAGTCACCAGATCTCAACCCATTTGAACACCTATGGGAAAGTTCAGACAGCTCACTCCACCATCATCAAAACACCAAATGATTTTGGAATATGTTTTGGAAGAATGGGGTTCCATCCCTCCAGCAGAGTTCCAGAGACTCGTAGACTCCATCCCAAGATGCATTGAAGCTGATCAGGCAGCTCGTGGTGGCTCAACACCTTAGTGAGACACTTCATGTTGGTTTTTCCTTTAATTTGTCGCCCATCATATATCATTAACATACAAGACCCACCCACAGGCAGCCCTGGAGACAAAGGCCCGCCCAGATGGAGAGGTAGGCTGTGGGGATACTCCCACACTCCAGCATCTCATTTACACACCTGAGTGTGGCTTAGATAATGAGTTTTTTATTCCACTTTCCCACTGGCACAAGCAGTAGACATCGAGAGTTGCATGCATTTTGTAGGTTTCTCACGTGACAGCAATGGCAGATTTTTTTCAACAATAAAAAACCCGCACCGAACTTGGAGCCTTAACTATGACGGTTGTATTGTGTTTGAATTAGTGCACGTGTAAAGCTTTCCAAGTCCAATTTCTTTACTAATGTAATGGCAGTACATTAAAACTGATCAGTGGTTTTACTTTCCCAGCAACTGCCTCCGATTTGACCTGACCAAGAGATAAACTGAAATATAAATTCGCATTCGTAATGAAAAAAACAGAAACATGTTCAGTTATTTTATTTCTAACGAGTATGCAATCTCGTATATGAAAGTCTCCATTAACCTTCTGGTTGTCACTTGCCATCTATGCAATACTCTAGCGAGCACAATAAGCACCAAATGTCACGAGCACAGCTGTTTTGGGTTTGAAAGCAATCGTGTTGCATATAATTGAGTTTTTAATTTTCATTCATAAATTCTACAGAATCTTACTGGATGAATGAGTGAACACACTGTAATTTGTTATTTCCAATAAGACTACGTTAAATTTGTACTCTGTGAAGGTAAGCACTCTTATGCTATACAAATTGCTCTTCTTCTGAGAGCATCTTCTCATAATGCATCTAATTAAGATCTTCGCTGGTGTCCTATCAAATATGAGTAATACATATGAGTAATTGTCTTTATAAAGTCGTAGCATGCCCTATAGACTGCAGATTAATTTTGGCATTTGCAGTCCTCCATATCTGTGCAATTGAATGGTAGCCTATGAACCACCTTTTCCATGTCCTAGACACTAACACACTGATTCAACACCTTAACTACTGGCCTACATCTACATGAAAGAAGTTGGGCAGCTTTACAAAGAATTGTGATAAATAATTTCTTTTAAAAATAAACAGACCAAAAACCTGTCATGATATCAAATTAAAACCCCTGCATATGACTACATGTTGTCATGATCAGGTTCTAGCAGTCAGGTACTAAATATAAACACATCGTTAAACTAAGATGATATGCAAGACGGTATTGGAATTCCATTCACCTGTTCACTATATGGTTGCTTTTTTGAGCTTTTTCATGTATCCTCACTCCATGGCATGAGTTTTGGGCTATTTGCAATCGGCACTACTAGCCAACTTCAGTTATCACTGCCAACAGGGTTATTGTTATTAATTAAAGCTACAGTACGAGTCTTATTTCAAGTGCTTCTGATTTCCATCACTCCATCTTGATATAAGTGAATATAATATATTTTCATAAAACATTTGAAAAGTCGCCAACTATTAATCATTAACCAGGAAGTAAAGGTATAAGTTGAATTTATTTCTGGAATATATTATATTGTTCAGTCTCACATTCACATACAGTGAATTGAGCTGAAACACTTGTACAGCAACAAGGGCTCATCCTAAGGGAGTTAACATTTAATGTCAGGTTGATACACATGGTTAAATGTAATGAATTCTTGCTTTGTTAGACCTTTAACAAATTTTAAATACTGTGTTATGCTTGACTGAGCCTTTGTATTATGGGACAGAATCACGCCATGACTGCTCCAATATAAACTCGCTCCCCTCCCCATCACTCTCACTTAAGTCACCTGTCAGCCTGTCTATCTTATGAGTGATCAACACTGAGCTTCTCTATATTTGTGTTGTTGAAATTGATGAGGGGATCCTTATTCATCTGGAATATTTTTCCTCTTAAGTTTCTCTGGTTTGTCTCTCTGGCCACTTAAAGTAGTCATTT
>JAOVYW010029138.1:38433-55999 GCA_025775045.1 Hiodon tergisus
CCTCATTTCCACTGCAGGATTAGCTCTCAGCTGTGAACTTCCTAAATCATCCTCCTCATTTCCACTGCAGAATTACCTGTCAGATTTGAATTTCCTACCACATCCTCCTCATTTCCACTGCAGGATTAGCTCTCAGCTGTGAACTTCCTAAATCATCCTCCTCATTTCCACTGCAGAATTACCAGTCAACTGTGAACTTCCTACCATATCCTCCTCATATTCACTGAAGGATTACCTGTCAGATGTGAACTTCCTGTAATATAGGACTCTCCATGTCTGCATGGGGTAAAATATACCACATCCTCCTCATATCCACTGCAGGAATACTTGTCAGTTGTGAACTTCTTACCACATCCACCTAAATCAGTGTGCCAATTTCAATTGTTTCTTTATAACTTTGAAAATACTAACTGAAAAACAAACAATGAAATAGGCAGTGCACATTATTTTCTTTCAACATGTAAAAATACTTGCATTATTATTAGTGATTGACTGGGACCAAACTTTGACACCCTGCTAATCAAATTCAATAAAATTTTATTTAATAGCGTTTTTGTAAGTATCGTATTTCCTCTACTCATAAAAATAAAGCAAATAAAGTAAAATTGCCATTTCGGCTTTTACAATCACAGCAATCAAAACTGGAATTCCGAACACGTGCATGGCACTGATGAGCCAGAAATAGGGCTTTGCATTGAATTTGGACATAGTGATTGTATTAGCTGAAATGGCAGCTTCTATGCAATCTGGATAGCTCATAGCTATTTCAAATATACATATTACTAACTACTACCCTTTTTTCTTTATTGCTTTTGTTAACCTGTCATCAGAAAGTAATTTACAATACACACACACACACACACATATATATATATATATGTCCTTAGTTCCTTCTGCTGTAGTGCAATACAATACAGAACATATTGGTGCAGCAATATGATTTATTTTTTCATGAACTGCAACAAAAACTAAAATGCAATTTGAACTTGGTTGTCAGTTGCTGTATTTGTGTCTGTAATGATGATTGGTTCATAACTGATTGACTTGTTGACTCAGACAACTACATTCAGTTAGTGCTCACGCTGGAATACACAGAAAAAGTCACATTGCTATATTAACCATGGAAATACCCTGCCTTGTTAACTGCACCTATATGTGCAATAGACAAATTTAAAATACCAAAAGTATATACTAATGGATATATTATATACACTTAAGAATAATAATTTATTGTCTCCAAGTACTGCAGCATTCATTAACATGCACAGAATCCAAATATTCTGTATTACAGGGTTATAATGGAATGGTTTATTTTTTGCATCATTATACACAGTTAGACTTTACTTAAGTTTACTTAAGACAACTTGAGGCAACTATACAGCTACACGTTTTTGATGTTTTTTCAACTAATAAAGAAGCCTGGCAAGCTTTAAAAAAGAGATAAAAGTAGGGAAAGGCATAATGATAAATACTGCAGCTCTTTCAGTGTGGCAGCGTGCAATTACCTGACAGATTCATAACCACAATTGTTATAATCCTCTTTGAAATTGGAAATAGGTGCTATTCAGGGGTTTGTCCTAATTTTTTCATATTTTTACCGACATAAATAGATATGTTTTTTCGGGATGGACATGAAAAGTAACAGTTTGAAGTCAACTTAAAAGATAAATGCCTGATTGTTACATTTATATGAAGATGAATATGCTAAGACATACCATTATGTTCAAACAAACATAATTTGCTACGGTGGAGTACAATATTTTAGCACTTTTATTCAGGTTATAATGCTAAAACAGGAATTTAATAAAAAACATATTGATACGTTAACAACCATTCTCTGCAAGTCTGAAATCAATTTTACATTTGTAAATCATTTTAATCTGCCATTACTTTTACTTCTTATAGCAGGCAGAAGGCAGGCAGCAACATGGTGATTATTTTTTGTCTTGTAATTTTTCTGGATTAGCCAAAGATGATTCTATTCACAGAGCATTTTTAGCCAAATTGCGTGGAGAAGCCAATAACTGTCTACAATTATTGACTGTTCAACATCTGACTGCATTTTCATCCGAGGCCATTTTCCAGTCATTGCTTAGAGAGATCATTTGCACTGCATCCAATTGATTTTTATGGCCAGAAGTTATTACTGTCATAGTTTTTATCCTTGCTGCGTCTTCTTTTATACTGCCATTTCAAGTCAAGGGCAAATGGCTGGACTATATTGGATGTGCTCCACTCAACTAAAAGTTAAACCCTCAAAAGAGGCTTTTGTTTAAGATATTGACAAATAAGTAAAAAAATGGTAACATTAGCAGAGGTCAACATTGTCTTCACTGATCTGGTGTAGATCAGGCCAAGCGAAATCTGCAAGCTATTCTGGAGACCACAAAGTAAGTATCCAAGTATACACCATCAGTACAATGGGTTAATTTGCTTGTGTTGCTGGAGGACAATAGAGTGGCTGGAGCAATTGGTGTTTACTGCTGCAAATTGACACAACGACCTCCACTCCTGAGAGACGTTCATGGTTTACACTCACACCCATGTGCCACACACATTGAAAAATGGCAATGCGAAAACGTAAGTGAAAGTTGCGTTTTTGCTGTGTCTTCTGATTTAAAAAATCAAGTTGTGTAAACCTGGCACACAAATTGAATTAAATAATCTCTATCTGTGTGCAATTACAGAGGGGCACAACAAAACTAATATATCAACTACTCTGTCAGGTAGTAAAGCACAAATAAGGCACTGGTTTATTACACTTCATATACAGTTTATATTATATAATTAAGTGTACAGTACACTGGTTTACATTAGTTTACTATTGCACTATATCGACAGTGTGAGAATTAAGGGTCAATTTTATTATTTCAAGAAATTACTCAGAATTAATCAGTTTTATTCAGTTACATGCAATTCAGTTTTTTTTACAAGAAAATTAATAACAGTGCATTGCCATTTTTTGTAATTTGTTCTTAATATCTAAATACAAATTGTCTATGTTTAAAGTAAATTTGTGACAATAATTATTTACTCTTATGGTATTTTATGTAAAAAATCTATATTTGTCAGAAAGTAATATTTCAGCTTCCGATGTCGTTTGTTTTATTTCTTTTGTTTGTAAAGCACAACTGGCATAACGCTGCCCGGGCTAGTCTGGGTGGTTGAAATTGCCTGGGCTTCTTTCAACTATGTTGCCTGCAGGGTGTAAAAGAGACTAGTGTCTCGAGGGCAGCCAGAATGGGATGAGACTAGTTGTATTTCCTCACCCTCACCACGTGTTCTGTATATGAAAAAGATAAGAATTTCAGTGAATGTTCTGCAAAATCATGCTCTATTTTTGAGAAAAAAACTTTTCTGTAAAAAATGTCTGACAGACTTACTCCTCCCAGATGCTTACAGCTGGTATTGTTTCTGTTTGTGCTGTCAGTGGATGAGCACCATTTGCTTATCTACTCAGCTTTTCTGCCATTGAAATTGCATTCCTTTTTTGGAGTAGGGCTAAGACAAAATCAAAATTTTGGCAACCTGACAATCACACCTCAAAGTATTCATTCGCATTTTATTTTTAATACTCACAAAAGATACACAAAAAGAAAACAAGACTATGGGGTGTTGGGGGTGCCAACGTTTTGATTAGGTCCTGGCCTAGGTATGTGATGAGTGGACAAATGTTTTAGAGTATTCCATCTTTGGTTGTGCCCTGTTGTCCTTGCAAAATCTTTTAATAGTTTCCCATTGTTCCCAAGCATCATTATGTCAGCAACTTGGGTATTTCCAACATGTAAAACAATCCCAGAAGACTGCTTGAAATTCTCTGTTGTCTGCTGTGCAATTGTGTCAAAAGCCTGAAGAAATTTTTTTTTACACGTAAGTCTTTACACCATCTGTTTGTGTGAGATTCCCTCAGCATTCCGGGTAAGCAGGAATCTTGAAAGGCACTTGAATTAGTTTTGTGTAATTTCAGCCCCTGTTTTCCCTTGGAACATTGTCTCAGTTTTATTCAGAAGACCTGCTTTAGATTTCACATCAGTTTAGAATCTTCTTGATTAGTGCATCTTAGGTAGATGGAAAAATACTTTGGCACCTGGAAGGAATAATGTCATGGTAGGTTACCAAGTGAACTTTGTTGGCCGTCTGATTGAAAGGTTGTGGGTTAACCCCCCTCCTTGCCCCAGCGACAAAGCTAATCTAAAATTTATATTACATTTTTTATCTCCTTTTATTAGAAATTAAGTTATTGAGAATTTGAGTTGCTGAGGTTTGGTAAGATATCCAGTTTGATTAAGATTCCACTTCAGTATAAAAATGCTTCAACAAAACCAAATATTTATTTTAGAACAACTTTTCTGTACAACTTTTTTTCGTTAGTGGGAAGGTTAAAATACAAACAGTAAACTATACACAATACAATAGAAATTATAACTGTAGTTCAGGAATATTAGGCAATTATTACAAGATTAAGCTGGTTTTAATTAACTAGGTTATAGGTTACATGGTTACTGAATGCCTACCATAGATTACCTTTTGAAAGGCTAACTTACCTGAGGAGCCCTTGTAAGAGGACTCTCAGGTATTCAGAGTCTCCTCAACACCCCTAAGGTTATTCCAGTTCAGTGTTATACCCTTTGGATTCCATGGTGGGCCTGC
This sequence comes from Hiodon tergisus, assembly GCA_025775045.1. Classification (NCBI taxonomy): domain Eukaryota; kingdom Metazoa; phylum Chordata; class Actinopteri; order Hiodontiformes; family Hiodontidae; genus Hiodon; species Hiodon tergisus. The sequence goes on from JAOVYW010029138.1 coordinate 43,084, forward strand.
AAAATTCCAAGGACTTATAGACTGGATTATGATTGGATGTGAAGCCTTTGGTGCAGCTTTCTTCAAAGCCGTAGTAATCTTTGGCACCTGCTGAGGTTCCCACTTGTAAGTCGAGTGCTGGGAAAGATTTCTGCAGCTGGTTTGGGTTATCAACTGGGTGATTAAGAATAGTCTGAGACCAAACATTAAGCCACGTTCCTCGACTTTGTCAGATATTACAGTTCATATGTCATTTTTCCAAGATAGAAGCACCACTGACTAAACTTAGAGCAAAAACAAGTAATCCCATTAGATGGTTAGATTAGTAGCGTGAAAACCCATTACCTCTTTAAAGAACCACTGATGTTCTTATATACTTCTAAAAAGTCATGATTAAGAAAAAGATTCCTGGTGCAAGTGGGTGCTTCAGTTGTGGGAATCGACACAACCCTAGACCAAATAAATTGGAAGAAGAATAACCAGTGCTTTCCCCTTAGCCACAGGTTACAGCCTTGGGGATCCAGACATTGACGTTGTTTGACATTTTTTAGGACCGAAACTGGAGAAGACTTTTAAGGCCTGTGCTCATACAGCGATGTGTATTGTGGTGTACCAGTTATATGGGGTTTAAAGTGTTTAAAATTGTATAAGAAAATAACTTGAAAATGGAGAGTGACCACCTGTGGAGGATTGTCTTTACAGCCATTGCTATGGCCATTAACTATGGGATAGACTAGCCCTTCTGTTTGCAGTCCGAGACACTGGCCAATCTGTTAACCGTCTGAGACACTGGCCAATCGGTTTGCAACCCAAGACACTAGCCAATCTGTTTGCAACCAGAGATACTGAACAATCTGTTTTCAGACCGAGATACTGGCCAATCTTCACTGTGAGAATGAAGTGGAGGTGTTCACACTGCTGGCGTATAAAAATTAGTTAATGTTTTTGCTTTTGTAGTCATTAACATTTGGGCAAATAGTGTTCACCAATAGGAAAAATCGGTGCCTGTTGAACCTTTTGTATGTTCAAGTGAAGCTTGTATTTTGGTTAAAAAACCGCGACAAAATATTCAGTGCTGGATCAGTAGACCCGGACGGTGTCTCCACATGCCTGATTGGCTGTGGGTTGAGGTAGAAAGAGATTTAAGGCTGGAATTGTAATTTGACTTAATTGTATTGTTTACTATCTAGACTGATTCTCAAAACCAGGCTCACTTTCCTCACTATCGGAATGCGATGTGCCTGATAGCAACTGGGGGTTTCTTCCAGCTCTAAAATATGCATGTGTCTATTGTCTGTGGATATATTTTATATTCTCAAAGCTAGTAGAGCTTATCGGTGTTATTGTCTTTCAATATGGGAACAACTTTCAAAAAAATCGGGTGCACCTGGCTAAAACATATTAGTATTCCTTAGCAGTATACCATGCAGAGTAATAATCGGACCAAAATGTCACCCACGAGACGGCTGCCTGCAGATCCACCACCATGTTTAACAGTTGGGAACAGGCAGGGTGAGTCGAAGGCTTCCTTTGGCTTTCTCCAACATAAACCTGTCCAGATGTAGGAAAAAGAATAAAAGACAACTCATCGTTGTTGTATTTTTTTTTTTTTTTTTGTCTACTCCTTTGTAGGAATTTTCCTTCTTGTGAAATTCGATTTTTAGTTCTGAAGTATCAATAAAATTTTACAGATTTTTACACAGGACCAGTTGTCATAGGGGATACATTGTTACTGGGCAAATTGTCAGGGATAAATTGTCACGGACCTTTTGTGCTACAGGAAAAAAAAAGTAATTTGAAAGAATTTTGCAACATAAGTCCATGCTGAGAAAATAGACTTGCACACAATAATTATGGAGTTAAAATTACCTGATGCCATAAGCATTAACTTCTAACTTTTAATTTGGAATACACTGATTTTATATTGACTGTATCAAGGTAGAAGTACGTTTGACTTCCCCTGATTTTCCCAGTATTCCCAGTTTTACTGGGAATTACCTAAAACCCACAAGTCTAGATCTTATAATGATTAAAATGATCCCGGACAGTGTCTATGGATTAGATGATCAGTATGCAAACTGCCACAAACGTTTCTAAGACATTTTAAAAGCCTATATACTGCAAATTAAACCATAAAGAGTATAATTATGACTGTAACTCATATTTTTAACAAAAGTTTGTGAAACATTGGGTATTTGTAATTTTTATTTTTAATGAAATTGTATTTTACAGTTTTAGTCTTATTAAAAGTATGTTTTCTTACGTGTCAGAAAAGGAAAAAAAAACTTCTCAAGAGAATAGGAAGAGTTTTGGACATCTACATTGATTACCACACTGATTTATAGAACCCTGTTTTCTGAAAACAATGCAGGTCTCAGTTCTGGTTACTTCTGAACAGCAGTGAAGACATGTGTTGTCATGAACAGGACTTTTCTGACACAGAAACAGTCAAGGATGAATAGTAAAAATTATTGGTTTTCATTATTCATTCATTATTTCAAAGCGTGGATAAACAAATAATGTGACTTTTTTATTTATCCAGCAACATCTGCCTCCTAATTTACACTTCAGTTCAATATAGCAAATTCATTTAGATAAAAATGATCTTGACAGCATCAAAATTGGCAGGGTTTATGAAAACATTGTGGGTTTTTTTAAAGGTTTAAAACATTTCAAAGCGCAGGAGCTTATATGAGTTTTTACTGTGGAGAGGAATTAAAGTGGAGTACCACTTTGTTTTATAGCATGCATATTGAGTTCATAACCATGGACAAATATGGCTAATTAGTATGCATTTAATTGTGCTGTAGTATTAAACAGACTTTTGGAATGAGCACAATCATGCCGCAGTGATGCTGATGTCCACCTTTCTAAATTGGCTAAGTAGGTAAACTTTGTGAAAATACGTTGCAAGGTCAGAGTTACCCAATGGATGGTTCCTACAAACACCATCAACAGAGCTAAACACATATTAATGCAAACCTATTGATATTCAAAGCTCCTGTTTAAGTCTCAAAATATATCATGTATTAATTTTTAAAAATCAATGTATCTGCAACTTTTGTTCATAGCTAGCAATACTTAAAATTTGTCTTCTTTTTAAAGATTGAATTTATTTTATGTGCTGTAGGGAAGATATGATTTTTTTACGGAAAAAATATCACAACTGCTGAAGACTTAAGATTTAGGAAACTGCGGTTCATTTTATGAACATTTATTTTTTAATTTTTTTTATATTATGCGGTACGTGGAGTTTACTCTCCACTGATTCAGCTTTTAGTTTTCATTATTATATTTCAGAACAGCAAATACAAAAATTAAATGATCAATTTTCATATGGGTTAACTCCTTTGAGATAATTCATCATTCAAATGTCAGACGTTTTAGGCAGCTTGAATGAGACAAACGCAAGTTGTTAGGTTAGCTTGTAACAAATTAGACTTTAGTGAGAGGTGAGGTATTGAAGATGCTTCAGCAGCCTGACCCATTCTGTAAATATAAAACTTAAAAGGGCAATGAAGGCACTTGAAAATTAAACTTTTTAAATCGCTGACACCCTATGTCTTGTTGTAAATGGCATGTGAGACCGAATATTATTGGAACAAAGCTCAAGTAGATTTGTGACATTTAGATGAATTTGGCTGGCATTTGTAAGGGCAAAGAAGATATCACCTTTGTAAATATCAGCAGATGCAAATTCAGACTACCTAGTTGTCTGTGGACTCCTCTATCTGGATGCAGTACAGAAAATGGCTAAGAGTGTTCTTACGTTGTGTTAACTACCTATGGTCTACTTGAGTATAACAGTGCCAAAGTTTAAGGGACAAAGTGTGATATTAGATTGCGATACAATGTAAAGATGCCATGCCGAGATATCTCGAAGGCAGGTGGTGATACAAAGAGGAAACTCAGTGATCTTTGAGGTGTCATCACCATAACAGTGATAAGAGAACCGATCAGCAGAGATTACTTTGTCAGGCATTTTGTATATCAGGAGAAGAGGAGGGGACCCAGCACTGAGCCTTGGGGCACTTCTGTGTTAAGGTACTGTGAAGCAGAGACAGAGTCTCTCTAGGCCACCTAGTAGGAGTGATCACATTTTTAAGAAGCAAATCAGGTAAGAGCGGTGCTTCAGATCCAACTCAGACATTATGGAGGTGGGGATCTGGTGATCTACAGTTTGAAAGGCAGCAGAGAGGTCCAAGAGCAGTAGGATTGAGGATACTTTTGGTTCTACGGAGAGTGCTGCTTATTTCATGGCAAATTAGATATTGAACTGGCAGACATCAACAAGGTGTGCGTTGAGCAGATTGTTCTGGGAGCATTAGGCAGTAATATAGTTGCTTTGCATATCTGCACAATGTTGAAGCTGCATGATCCATCATTGTTCACGGAACTGTTACACAAGGAGTGCTCAGTGAAGGAACAGCCTGTAGTCTCTGAGCAAACATGAAAAGATGAATTATACCTGCCATCAGGTATAATGTGCTAAGTTTTGGTATGGGTGTACAAATAGAGGGCATTTACACAAAAGCTCTGTTAAATAGTGCATCATAGGTCACCAAGTCCTTCTATGATAAACACCTAAAAAATTGCACTATTGATGCCAGCAGATAATATTAAGATATGGAGGTTTAGCTCACAATAATATATTTCTGATATTTATCTTTGAAGCTAGAGTTCCATGAGTTGATTGTGGCAGCAATGTGTCCTGATCCTGTTATAACGGTAATGTTTCTATCTTAGCGGGGACATAAGATATTATGTTGAGCCCAGAGATAGAAGGGGCAGATATTGTGCATCCAAAAAGGAATACCAGTGACAGTGAGAAACATACAAGCTTACTTGCTATAACTGGCTAATGTGAAGGATTTCAGGAAAATCGAAATGGAGGCATGTAATACATAAAATCAGAATAAATAGTTAATCCATTTAAATTCCAAGCATACACTAATCAATGATTGGGATGCTGTTTAGGAACTTCTCCCCTCATTCCTAGTTTGCTTTATTGATTTTAAGCACACGGTATGTATGGTGAAGGCCCAGATCAGGAGATTTAAATTATTGTATAATAGTCCTGTGGCATTTCTCTGGCATTTTTTGTTGATATAAATTTTGTACAACTGTGACAGAACAGACATCTTCTGTTCACCCAAAAAACACTTGTGTAGCACCATGAAAACACCAGAAGTCCAATGATTAGTTAGGCAGGTCTTCCCCTAAGACAACATTTATTCACATGATAAAAAACTATCAAGTTGCCAAAGATACACGGTTTATAACATAAATAGTTAATACATTTTTTTTTCTATTAATGCTTTATAGTAAATTAATAATGTTAATAATGTTGTGAACACCATTTCTACTGAAGGGATCCTCAATAGCTATTTTTGTACTCAATGCAGATATGAATAAAAAATGGCCGTTGCCCAGAAATCCCTAGTGTTACTCATGTAGCCATGCTAACCAGTTATTTATATTTAAATTACTACGTTATTAAAATTTTCCAACAATGGAAATGTTGGAGATCGCAGGCATTATAACCTAACAATGTAAAAAAGTTACCAGATATACTGCGATTTTTAAGGATTTAGGACAGAGGCGTGAGGTATGTTTTCAGTTTCCTCTTGAAGATGGTGTAAACCTCAGATCATCTAAGGTCCTCAGGAAGGGCGTTCCACCATGTCGGTGGAAGTACTGAGAAGAGTCATCCGTACAATGTTCGCATCCGTAGAGGAGGGACCACTAGGCACCTGGCAGTGGAGGATCTTAAGGATCTAGTGGGGTTCTACACCGAAATTAGTGTGCAGAAGTAGCCAGGAGCTGATCTGGTGGTAGCTTGGTGAGTGAGGGTGAGGATCTTGTGGTGGATCCAAGCAGCAACAGGAAGCCAATGGAGTTTAATGGGGGGCATGAGTGAATTTACTTTCATTGAAGAACACCCAAGCAGCAGCGTTCTGAATTAGCTGGAGAGGTCTGATTGATGAAGTTGGCAGGCCAGCCTGAAGAAAATTGCAGTAATCCAGGCGTGATATCACCAGTGCCTGGACCAGGAGCTGAGCGCATTGTGTTAGCTGTTGTCATCCTGGCTGCTGTTGATTTTTATCTATTTACAGCTTTTCTTGTAACATTTTCAGAGTTTTGACAAGTACAAGGGGATTATTAGGTATACATATGTTAGTGTATAACACGGTTTCATACTTCAGCCCCTCAGCAAACCATTCTAGTCACCATGACAACAGCTTCTTGAAAGCCTTGATTTTGAGTGGAGCCCACCCTATACCAGACAGCACAGTAGTGTGTCCAGGAAACTGTTAATAATGGTGTAGTGAAATTTTTGGCAGGTAGGCTAAACACTGTACTAAATACTGACTGTTTCCTTATTGTGTTTCTGTCTAGTGAAGAAAAGCCCTGATTATGCAAAAATAACAGCATGCTAAAGCATTGAAATATAAATAATATAGATTTTTGTTACAACTGCACTGTTTTTTGTTTTAATTATATGCCTGCATATTGTTTTTAAGCATTTGTCATATTATTAGCAGTAGTATAGTTGTACTTTTTTTATTTATATATTGACCATTAAAATTGCACTAATAATATCTCTGCTATTACATTTTTATTTATTTATTTTTAAATCCTATTTAATTAAAAGGTATTACATATATAGAACATTGCACATATGAATGTAGGCAGTATCGTGCAAGGTTAATATCATGATTTCATTTGGCTTGTGATTCTAAATGTACAGCAAGCCAAACATTTGGAAAATGGAAAGGGAGGTTTGTCACAGTAAGGGTAATGCTTATCAATGTTCTCTGTTATTTCTTTTTCTGAAAGAATCTGCTTTCATTTCGTGTTTTTTCTTTTGTATAAAAAAGCTGAAAATTAAATAGTTTTTCGTCCATGCAGTGCTTTCTTATGAAATTCTATTAGTGCCTGAAGATAATGACTTGACAACTGAAGTGGAAACTTATTTTATGAAACAGTGCAATGTTATCAAGTCCATTAGAATACAATAACAGAGAATTGTGGAGGGGACATCATTATCAGTTTTTCCAAAAATACAACATTTAAAATATGAGCAGCAAAATAGGAATGATTAGATCTTTAGTAGACAGGCTATAAAAAAATACTTTTATTATGCTTGCTGAATTATCTGAGAAATCTTAAACTGTTCTTAAATACACAGTAAAATGGTGTATTGTAGCAAGGAGCATATGGCAGAAGACAGAACAATGGGATTAAGGTGTGTCATTGGGCCTCAGCAGACCCTTTAGAAAAAAATGATTGGTGCCTAGAATGGAGCTACTGTAGTCAGGACATTTAAATACAATAGTGACCTAAGTTAGCAAACAAGGACAAAACAGCTGCCCATGGGTCCAAATAGAGCTTTTTAAAAATAAATAATCCACATACTACTAGGAAAATGTTAGTCCTTGTGAAGAGACAGCTGAAAGGAACATTTAGTGGTCAATTATGTCATTACACAGGACCGGAAGAATTATCTCTAACTTTTAATTACCTTACCATCATTTCCTATAAAGACTGTAATAGAACAAGCTCTGTCTTGTTCCTCGGTAATAACATTTTTACATTTTATTGTATTAATTTAGCAGACACTCTTTTTCCAGAAGGATGAACCAAGTATCACCGTTCAGAGGGTCGAAAAACTGATTATAAGGACCAAGCCACTGTGTCCTATGGCTAAGTGCCACAAAAAGGTACATCATAAGTGCTCATTTAGGAGATACATTGCTCAGCTATGGCTCAGATTTGTTAAGCGCTACTTCAGTGCAGCCATACAGGTACAATCGAAAAAACAGTCCAAAAACCAGGTATACAACTACACAATACAAACTCTGCAAGAAACAGTTCAGCCCAAGTTAAAAGTAAGTATTCCCCTCTGTTATTTAACAAATCGCACACTGTGTGTATGTCTTGCATTATTACATATGTATGCATCTACTGTATACAGACGTGGCCAAATTTGTTGGTAACCCTCCAAAAAAACAAAGAATGCACAATTTCCTCAGAAATAACTTGAAACTGACAAAAGTAATTGGCATCCACCATTGTTTATTCCATATTTAATAGAAATCAGACTTTGCTTTTGAGTTTGTTTTTCAACATAGTATGTAAAGATATAAATATAAAACAAATGAAAATGGCATAGAGAAAAGTGATGGGAGCCTCAACTTAATATTCTGTTTCACAACCTTTAGAGACAATCACTGTAATCAAACCTTTTCTGTAGTTCTCAATGAGACTTCTGCACCTGTTAACAGCCTGTCTGGGTTCCTTCTCCAGACTGCAAGTTTCAGCTCTTTTCCATAGAAGGCCACTTCAGAACAGTTCTATGTTTTGTTCTTAGCCATTCGTGGGTGCTTTTCGCTGTGTGTTTTGGGTCATTATCCTGTTGGAGACAGGACATTCTCCCAGAAGGATTATGGCTTGCCAATTTTTTTTTGCATTTTTTGGAGACATGTGTGATACTAATTAAAGAAACTAATTAGCTTGGAATATCACTCTAATCCAATTATGTATTATCTTTTCTAAGGGGTACCAACAAATGTGTCCAGGCCATTTTAGAATCTTTGTAGAATGAGTAATAATTCATATCTTTTCACAGCTTCTTTGCTTTATTCTATGACATACCAATGGCATGCAAGTATTTCATCACTTTTCAGGAGGAATGAAGCATTGTTTCAACGAGTTGTAAGGGTACCAACAAATTTGGCCATGTATGTGTGTGTATACACATATATATCCAGCGGTCACTTGTTCAATAAATATCATATTACAGTATGTTTCTTACAATTGGTGTGGAACCTTTTTTTGTAACTGTGGTTTTGTACTTGCCTGCTTATTCTTTATCCAATGTATCACTTAGGCTTTCCATAGCTGGGAGGGTCTGAAAAAGTGATGTTGACTATGTCAGACATGTCTTGTATTTTGCTTACATTGCAAATAATGTAATAGCCTTGTTATGACATACACAGTCATATGCTATACTTCTTTGAGAAGGAAATACTTGTAGATGGTGTTACACATTGCCTTTGGTCCCTGTCAACCTAAGGGTTCAGAAGCTAGGATTACTAAATATCACACTCTGCCATATCCTTACCCCACAGACACAGTTTTTGTCAGAGCTATTTTAATTCACATGGTACAAGCTTGAATTGTCACTCTGTTTTCATTTATGTAGAGTGTAAAGGAGAAGTGTCATTGGAAGAAATGAGGGTAAGATGAAACAGCAGAATTGAGTTGTTGAATCGGAATCAAGGTGACACGAAGCACACAAAATGAGCTTGTTGTCTTCTTCAGAGTTCAGTGGGGTGTTTTTTTTACAGCTAAATACACCACTGAGAGTGTGAAAAACCATCGTGGAAAAGCTTGTTACACTTGGTCGGCCAGGAAGTAGATGGCTAGATACAGACACCTGCATCCTCATCTGAACCACTATTTTTTCTATGCAATTTGGTATAAAGCTTTGTCCTCAGCCTGAGCCTGTAGAATAATATTAAATATGAACCAGACTAGACTATATTAACGGCACTGATGCTACTGTTACAAGTGGGTTTTTTTCCTGGTTATCTTGCTAAATTTTCAAATAAAAGGGTGGCTTAGATGTCTTGGCCTGTTAAAAGATCGATGCGTTTTACTTACGATAAACCAGTTTTACCAGGCATAGCTCCAACGTTGCCATAATACAGTACGCTGCCTGGATCAATGAAATTGTGTGCTAGCTGTGTTTTAGATTTTTACCATGTTGGCCTGGGTGTTTTGTTGCACATTATGCAGTTGGGAAACTAAAGCAAATTTGATTTATTCAAAGTGAAATAATGACTTATCCTCTGGCTTCTCCTCCCTCTCCTTGGTCAGCCCACACATAGCTGTATTAAGAGTTCATTTTCTCCTGTGGGGTAAAAATTCATTTTCTTACTGGTTAAATTACTTTTTCCATGGTGGTTGCTGTGATGGTTTAGAATATTTTTAGGATACAGTTGCTATGCACCACAGTATATCTGAGTCTAAACCCCTATAGTCTTGCTTGAATAGCTTCTGGGTCCTCTCTACAGGGAGGCGGTATAACTCACAAGACTAAACCAATCTGAACTAAACGCACATGTCCAGTTAGACTTTTGTTTTATGAAGATGTAACTCCTCTGTGTACGGTGTCAGTACATGTATGGCTGTAAAGATGCTGTATCAGAATTACACAGGCTTTTCTTTAGTACCACACGCCAGATCAGTTCTCTTTATTCAAGCCAACCAAGCTGCTTTGGGATTGTTTTATATAGGATAATAATAGCATTGGTTCTGTGATCGATCTATGTATCCTTTGCCAACCCAAAGGAGATACTTATTTTAACCTTAAAGTACAGGTCATGATATTGGTTTTAGGACAAGGCTGAACCTGAAGCTACATATTTCTGTCCAGCATAAGTTTTGCCCCTTTTCTACACAAATAAAAACTGGTGAATTACATAATACTGTTTGCTCATAATACATTTGATTAAATAAAAGATTCTGACTGTCTCCTTGGTATCCCTTTGGCATCACATTAGTGTCATGTTGTGATGGGTTTCATGGCATCAATGTGTGTACTTTATCTAGAATAAAGGAAAATTGTTTTAAAACAATTCAACTGAGGCTAAAAAGTGCCAGATGCTAATCTATTATTTTTTATTCGTCAATAAGGCCATTGTAAAGTATGGATTCTATCGATTGCCTCTTATATATATTCAATTGAGTCATTCAATTAGTTGCCATATGTTGCTACTACCCCTATATAAACTGAATATCTATATCTGTATATATTGCACCATGTTGTATTTTAGAACTGTGACCTCGTGGAAGCAATATGCAGAAATGCAAAATAGTTTTCAGTGCTCCCGGTTAAAAACTGTTTTAGACACAATGTCTTGTACTCATACTTCTGTTTATTTTATTCAAAATATTTTAAAACTTTAATTGTGAATATTGTAATGAAGTGTGGGGGACTGTGGTCGAGGGCTGGTATTTTGGGCCACGGATTTTGCGCAGCCTCTACCTCATTTTAAGGTAATATACTCCTGTTGGCCAGGCGCAGCAGGACTACAATTCCCAGGAGGCACGGGACGGACGGGCATCCATTTTAGATAAATTAGGTAATTGGGTAATTGATTGAACAGATGCCTTCAAGAACACCAATTTTGAGCCTTTGAGAAGGGCAGGGTCAACTGGTTGGTTGAGGAGAGTTGGAGAGTAAGTGCAGAGCTGCTGGAAGCTGGCAGCTGGCTCTTTGTTCAAATTCACTGCAATCTTGACACTTCAGCCTTTTTTTGTTCAACTAAAAATTTGCTGATTGGAATTGTTTTGATGGAAGACAATGAACCTCATTTACCAAATATGCTTAATAATTTCAGTTTCTGGGTTTCATGAACTTATACATTCCACTACAAATTAATCCCTGGTATTTAATGCCTAATTGTCTCTTTAGACAAACCATCAGTAATGGTTTTCCCCGTACGTAGTTCTGTTGAAATAAATCCTAAATAAAATCATGCGGTTTGATTGTATTGGGCCCACATGTTATGGTAAAGTGTAAATAACATGGTAACATGGCTCTTGTAACATAATCATTCTACTCATGAACATAGACTTCTGCAGTTTTGGCGAGGTTTGGCTCTTTTTTCCATCCCACTTCAATATAACTGTTAATAGACTACTAGCTAGCTGGCAAATGTTTGATAAATACCACGAATGCTCACATTGTCTAGTGTGCACCCTTTACTCATGAACCTTTGATAAATGAGACCCAATGAGTGCAAATCTAAAGTACCTGAATATTACAGCTTGTTGTTTTAAGTTTATCAAGTTTATCAACAGTATTACGGATGCTAAAGCAGCAGGAAGTCAGTCCTTTCATGGAATTCATAGATACATTATTTATGTCTCACCCTTTATCAGCACTATTCAATTTAAACTTCAGGGTCTTTGTTGGCATGACTTACAAATAATAACAACAATAATAATAATTAATAATTACATTACAAATGCTATAAACACATTCAAATAAATAATACTTGAAATAGGCTTAGAACTTTAATTAAAAACAGAATTGAATACCACCTCATTAGCACCTCTCAGACTCTGACAAGCAGCTACATATTGTGGGGGCATGACCACCACTACCAGTTTTTCTGGATTTTTAAATATTTTGGAAATGTGGGAAACTTTTTAAAAACATCCCTATCTAGTACATTGTTCTGAAGAGATTCCTCATAATGACTTATCAGGGATGAATTCTGCTCTTCAGATTTCCTTATTAAACCTTAATAAACATTATTCTGACTTTAAAAGGAATTTTGAGAAAATATACAGCGGTAGTGGAATTTACCAGGACTTTAAAGTAATCTTATCTCGGTAACTTTCAAACACTTTTGCTGCCTTCTGCTAAGTTTGGAGAGTGCACATTTACTGCATAACAATAAATAAAAAAAAAAAAAAAGTTTGTTCTGTATTGCGATGCCTTGTTTCCCCTGGGGCCTTGTTATCTCGGATGCTTGTTTATTTATCGAAGCGTTGAAAAATAAACCTCGGATATAGACTGCTTTGTTGGATATGTACGAACTCATACTGAAAATATTCTTACTTTAACTATAAATACCCTATTAACACATCAATGGAGTATCAGAGTTATAACAATTCAGCTGATGATGAAGTTTCAGCACTTAGGCCTATAGAGGACTGAAAAGACTGTCCTCTGACTATTTCAGAGTCTAGACTTAAAACCAAGACCCCTACTCTCTGGAACAGTCTCTTAGACAGTATACAAGCTGAGAAGTCTGTATTATTATTATTATTATTATTATTATTATTATTATTATTATTATTATTAGTATTATTATTATTATTATTTTTCTCTCAACTATCCAGCTGGCAAAAGCCT
>JAOVYW010029139.1:7255-24736 GCA_025775045.1 Hiodon tergisus
ATCAGTTCCAGAGTTATCTGGCAGTTTTGGCTGAGCCCAAAATCGATAGCGTTTTTTTGTCCTCCCTAACAAAAGATGTACTACTAAATGTATGTACTAAATGCAGCAGCCTGCATCCGCTTCTTGCTTACCACAGTATCGAATTATATACGAGGTAGCCATTAAAGTTCTGTTCAGCATCAGTAGTGCGTGTGAAGACCACACAGACTAACAGGCGCAAAGTGCGCGCCATACCAGACTATCTGACCAAGGGAATGTATACACCCTAAATGAATGATTGACTGAATGAGATTCATATTCGGAAGAGCCAAGCAATTCAGATTTAAAAGAGCCGTAAGAGATCCAGATTCGGAAGATTCGTTAAGTTAATGAATCTGAAATAATCTTTCAACTAGTTCAGCCAGGCATGAATCACTCACTGCTGTGCTCTGTGCATGCGCAAGTTATCAAAAAGCTATTTAAAACGAAATATGTTCGCATAGTTAAATATTTTATTTGTTTTAAAGAAATATTGACAATAGTGTCAATAAGGTTTATTATAACACAAACATGCTGATAATAATCTGTTAATTTAATAAAAGGACCAGAATTAGGTTAGACTTACTTCAACGTATGATGCAACCCAAAGACACTGCGAATATACGTAACTAATTTCGACTGATCTATAGGCTACATTACGTAATTTAGCCAGCCTGAGTCGGAAATAGTACTTCTAATCTTCTTACTGAACTGATTCAGAAGAATCCCTTTAAAGAACGGTACTTCCCATCACTAGAAGAGACAAGAGGTGGGTGCAGAGGGCGTGATTCCTCCCCGGTATTTACATATCAATGAGCCTAATCAGAGCCACAATTCCCACTCACTCCTATTCCCAGGACAAGAGTGCCTCATGGTGCAGCAGAAAAATTAAAACAGCAGGGCTGGAGTTACACTCTTGGTCACTTCCTCCATAACAAACACCTAGACAGACATTTAACAGATATCTGAAATGCACTTTTTTTCATTTGATAAAGTAGTTTAGTGTTCTGGCTTCCCTCATAGCGTTCTGACATACAGTTAAGGGTCTTACAAGATTTAAACAACAATATAGAGGAGCTTCTACAAAAACACAATGTGGAAGAAACACAAATGGCCAACACAAAACCTTTTCACTGGGGATCGTCTGTTCATGGCGCCTTGTCTGACTAATACCCCTCAGTATTTAAACAAGAGAGCATCTGCTCTGGTTTTCTATCGGAAAGGGTCATGCCAATCCACTGCGAAGGCCTGCATGACTCTTCCTTGGCCAAGAATGCATCATCTGGTACAAATTGCCTGCAATTCCCAACGCTAATTGCACACAGGAATCCCAGGCCGTTAAATAAAACACATTTCCATTAGCTGGAGGACTAAATGCTGGGGGCCAGCACAATCAAATTGGGCCTCATCAAATTGAGGTGTGTATGACATAAAGGAGGAGAAATGGTGTTACTGAGTTTTTGGCCGGACCTTAGGTAATCCATAAACACTATCACAACAGAAGCTTAGTCAGCAGATTTCATATTATTACATCTTATTAGACACCTGATTAAATTATTAACAGAACCCTTATCCAGGCAAAATATCTGTAAGGTGTTCAAGTTCACCTTCACACTGTAGTCAGTCATTAAGCATTTCAAAGAATGCTTATATTGCTGACTAACTGGCACCTGTCATCTTCGGCGTGAATTGTGCGTTCCGGTGATTGCCAAGTACGGCATGTTCTTACACACATTCTTCAGAGACGGGGAAAGTCGAATGCCTTCACATGCCGAAAGTCGATTATTTAGACTTTTTCACTAACCACACACTACCACCCATGTCCATTAGGGTTGAGAGAGCTGTGAAAGACAGCTGTGAGCAGCCCTACGTATCTCTCACGCAGGTGCAGAAAGGGAAGGGGGGACAATTGAGATCTCACGGGAAGTGTTTACCGCACGTAAAGCTTTCTGTGGGTTCACTGCACAGACACACTCTCCCCTCCTCTGTCAGCAATAGCCAAAGTAAACCCTCAGTGGTGGAGGAATCCTACGCTCTAATGGGTCGTGGCCCAGCCCTTCATCTGCCAACCCACTGGAAGCAATATTCATGAAAAAATATTATTAAGCATATACCATGAGTATATATTACTGCCCCCACCTCTATTACTTAAGCTATTTTCAGCTTAAGAAACTGCTCAGATATAAGTGTACAGTGTATACATGTTTTACAGGGTGAAAGAAACAAAAACTATTTCAGTACCATGCGCAACAATTCATAATAGGATAGCAAATAGATTTGTCACATGATAATCATTTTATTATTGATTTGGAAATGCCAATTAGGCCCCTGTCGTTTCCTTGTATCATACACAGCATCTGGAAAGAACTAGAAAAGTTTGTGAATTTGAACCCTAGAGAAAAACAACAACAAAAATCTATTTTAAACTGCTTGTTTCGTACCCAGAAGGGATCATTGCGTTGCTCTTTATGAGAGTTCTGGGACTGAAGTCCTGACAGGGCCTTCACTACAGTAGAAACTGTAGAGTGATTGCAGAGGAACAATTAAAAAGTTCCAAAAATGTTTTTGCTATCTCAAATATAAAAAAAAGAAAACAACAGAAAGGGAGATTGAACATTTTAAAAGCATTTGGTGTGTCTGTTGCTGTTTGTGGAATAATGGAAGGAAAAGAAAGGAAAGATTGATATCAAGCCTATCTCTGTCTTGACTGTTTTCCACAGATAACAACTGGTTTTGCACCAAATTCATACAGACAGAAAAAAACGGATTAAACGCTGTTTGATGTTCTCAAAAGCAGCTTTCTGAGGGGGAGCGGACTGAAAACAGCGTGGCCTTGGTGAGAAAGAGAGGGAACAGGAGAAGAAAAGGGAGGCAGGGAGAGTGACGTTAGATGTTGCAGCTGCTGTCTAGGGGTCAGGGATCTGGCTATGGAAAGGAGAGAGCATGAGAGAGAAAGATGGGTTAAAGATTTACAGTCACTCTTCAGAGGATCTGTGATGAACTTGAAGATTAAGTCTCTAGAAAAACCAACCCCCGCCATTATTCGCAAGGGATTGCTCTTTTCCTGTCTCTCTGTAATAAAGACTAAACAATTTCACGGTCTCTATGCAGCTCCTCAGCCACCACCAAACTGCTCCCAAGCCTGAGATACATACATAGAACACACATAACCACTGTAACATAAGTTAACGCAATTTTTCTCAACAGCTTGACCTCTTCTCTGGAGTCAAATTCTTTGTGGGGGAAGACATCACCCAGGCTCATGTAACATCCCAAACCCGTTTTCTCCATGGGGTCATTCACCCCCCAGTTTAAGGGGCCTGCGTTGTTGCTGCCCCTAGCCTCAGTACAACAAATCATGTGCCATGTTCTTTTGTTTAAGGATAGTGTCACGCCCTCTCCAGATATTTCCCCAGTCCGTCTCCAGAGGTCGCCATCTTCCCTAGTTCACCATGTTAATTGAGTTATGAGTCTCTTGCTTACCTTTTATTGTTCACACGTGTCCCTAGTTCATGCTGTTTATTACTCCAGTGTATTTAAACCCTTTATTGTGGCTTGTTTGCCATACTCAGTCAGTTCTGAGCAGTTTAGTGTTCATCTACCAATCGTGGTTCCATTTTCTGTATTTCACTCTTTACCGGTGTTTGACCCTTTGCCTGCCGCTGGATTGGGTTTAGATCTCCCCAATAAAGTACCGCACTTGGGTTCTCTCTGCGTCTAAGTCCTTACAAAGTAGAGAAAGGGTAGGGCCACGGCAAATATGTACCTCTACGTCATTGCCAAAACCCTGCCCATGTCCAGAATTAGAAGCTTAGTCCAATCAGGCTGGGGCCACTAGGGACACCATGAGTCCCAAATACAGGAACACACATCACAAAAAAACTCAAATTATGAATCTCAAATAATTACTCCAGTAAGTGTTACAAAGTAACCCACAGGTTCCGTTTCAGTAGATTTATCTGCTTAAAACAGAGCATGATCCTTCGGACCTGGGCCGCGGTTCCCAGGTAATTTGATAGCTAGCACCTGATGATATGAACCTGTGATATTATGATACTGTGATACTAGGCCTGCAATGGGTAAAACCTTGTGAGTAAGGAATGTGTTAGCATATATATAAATTTGTAAAAATTGAGAAAGGAATGCTTGACAGTCCCGCATCAGCTAGTTAAAACTGGTTAGATTGGCTCGGATCAGTCTGTAGAGCAACACAGGTGGGATCCTACCTATGTTTGAGTTGAGCTCCTCGTTCTCAGACTCTGTCCCTTTCTGGTTGCCTGAACCATGCAGGCTCTTCATAGCCATGAGCTTCATCTTCTGGATTTTAATGGTCTCTGCCATCCCTACGGCGGTCAGCCCTGCAGTGAGACAACGAATGGATGAGAGGCACAGCGTGATACCCCCAGGCGACTGGCAGGTGAATGCGATACATTCCCCCAGGTGACCCATAAATATGGTTCTTGCCAAAGGTGGGATCCTGGTAAATGTATCACAAAGTAGATGAGTCAGCAAGGCCGGTAAACAGAAACACATACAGGTTCAGAGTACATATATAAGAAAGGAAATATGAGTTGAGTAAACGTAATACGCACAAGAACACACACCCATATGCATACATGTGTAGTGACTTTACTGGAATGTAAATGTTATGCTAGAATGTTTAAAACATGAGTTTTAAAAGCAATATTCTTATTCCTATACCAACCAGACTAGATCTTGCTAGTTAATCAAACGTGGAAAACTACATTACCAAAAAGATACCAGCTAAGTCCTACCTCCCAAATCAGGGAATTCTACAAGAGAATGACGTTATGTAGAGGCTGGTACCTGTTTAAAGGGGCGGGGCTAATGGGATTCTCCATGGTGACAGCCATCAGTCATCTTGGCTCTCTCTCTACCGTCAACTTACAAGGTACTTCAGACCTGGAGGCTAACAACTATCGCTCCAATTAAATTAATATCAGCTAATTCAATTAAGCAGTGGTGAACTGTGTAAAATAATTAATTGTGTAATGCCACATCAGAACAAACTACATTCATTTGTTTATTAAACCTGAGCAGAGATAAACAAATTAGATAAGTTCCATTGAATTGTTCAAACAAAAATGTAAATAATGTAAAAGATAAAATAATGGAAGGATACACATACATTCTGTAATTTTGAAGTCATGAGTTACGCAGGAGGCCCAAGGTAGAACACCAAATTAGGAAATTCAACCATCCAAACTCAGCTGACCTTCACATACACACATATGAAGCAAAGTTTGCACAAAAAAAGTTTGGTACACCAGGACAGAGGAATGTTAATTATGGACACAGCACTGGGTAAGGTTGCTACAGCTGGTAGAACTCAAGGGTGGTTGAGGTGTGCAAAGCTGGTAACACTCTTGTTTACAAACCTAAAGGACAGTCAACCATTTAGCTAAGACTTTCTGTCTGCTTTGAGGGTCTAGTCAGAAATGGTAAGAAATCTTTACCCAGCTGATTTTTTATTTTATTCAAGTTGCTTTTAAAAGGAGTGAAATATTTTAAACTAAATTAGCAGTAACTAATGTTTTACAGAGACTAAGGTCCTCTGACGTGGAAAGTCAGATGAAAGAGAAGCTATCTTTTGGTGGCAGACTAATTGATTGCTTATCCGATGCCTTTCATCTCGTCCTTCAGATATGGAGAACTTGCCACCCAAGACGCTCCAGTCCTTTTCAAAACCAACTTTTTTCCCTGATCCATCTGAGAAAAAATCCCTTGGGTCTCTAAGTCCATGGGTGTATCCCACCTCAAGCCCTATGGCTGCCCCCTGTGATCCTGTGTTTGTTATAACACTACCTCATTGATCCATTTTTAACGTGAGTGCCTATTCTAAACTTTCACCCCAACATCCTGATGAGATTGAAAGAATTTCCAAGAAAAGTATTGAATTAACTGAGAACAAACAAGCTGATATCCACCTAAATGCTATCTTCCGAATTAATAAAAATCCTATTTCCTGTTTATTGCTTTCAAGTAAGCGGAAATTGCAGAAACGGAAAAAAAAAATTAAAAAAATTCAGTGTGTGTCATGGGTCGTGTTTTATTTATCTTGTAATTTTGCAACAGCAGAATCAAGGATCTATTACGGTATAGGTCCCTCAAACACCTGGTGTTCACTCGGGAGAGAAAAAGAAAAATGTCACTTTGAGAAGAGGACTGAGAACTGATTAACACTGAGTAACCTGCATTAATGTAGCTTGACACACTGGACCAACAATGAAGTAAAAAACTAGCACCACCAGTGGCTGTATAGGAACTTCTCATCTCCACCTCAGTGAAGGCAGTCAGGCAGTAACTGTTTTAGTCCTTTAGTCTGGGGCTTGTAACAGCAGGTTATCACATGATTCATTCCTATGACGAAAGCCTGCTAAAGCATATTGCAGGTAGGAAAATGTATATGTCCCTGGTATGTAATTTATGCAATCGATCAGATGCTGTTACTTCAGTCGAGTTTGATTGTCACCGATCACACATTTTGTCATACAGCATTCCAGGTGACTGCAGTGCAGGTAAGAGTAAAAATGAAACTAAGAATAGCTCTTACTGACATCTGCTCACCATACTGACCATGTGGACCACCGTGACATTGCTACTCCCTGCTATGAAAATCGTCTTGTTCATTAAAGAGATTCAAAGTGAAGTGCTGCTGACCCAATTATAATCAAAAGGTACATGTTACATTTCGCATCGCTTCATAACTAATGACTTACTCCCCCTCACAGTTTTCCGCAAGCTAACACCGTCAAGTCAGAAAATACATGTCCATATTTAACCAGTCCTTTAAAATGTGAACATATTGTAATTATCTTTCTAGTTTGTATTATTGAACCAAACTTTTACCTCCCACACACTAAATCTATCATTTCTAACAGCTGAAGGATCAATACATCTACAGAGCAGACACAATAAAGACACATTGATCTGTGAACAACAAGTTGAAACGGAACAGATGTAATGTGAGAATTTTAAAAAGAAGCAACAGACCACTCATCTAACTGATTTGTGGTTACTTAAATCTTCCATTCCTAACGTCTCACAGTCCCCTGAAATAGGAATAAGCTGCTTCTTGTTTTGGCCACACATGGTCATGATGGACCAAACCACCTAAACAACTGACAGGGAAAACCACAGAGCTGCCTTTTGTATTCAAATGGCTACGTGCCATATGGAGCAGCCCATAGCTTCCTTCCTCCAGTCAGGTGTGCCTTCTGACACATACAAACATGCATGTACAAGCGTACACACACACACACACACACACACATGCATACACACTCATACAAACATGCACGTACAAGCATACACACACACTCACACTCACACTCATACAAACATGCACGTACAAGCACACACACACACACACTCATGCACGTACAAGCATACACACACACTCACACTCACACTCATACAAACATGCACGTACAAGCACACACACACACACACTCATGCACGTACAAGCGCACACACACACTCACACACACACACTCATACAAACATGCACGTGCAAGCACACACACACACTCACACACACATGCATACACACTCATACAAACATGCACGTACAAGCATACACACACACACTCACATGCATACACACACACAAACATGCACGTACAAGCACACACACACACACACTCACACACACACGCACACACACACACTCACACACACACACACGCACAAACATGCACATACAAGCACACACACACACTCACACACACATACAAGCGCACACACACACACACACACACACACACACACACACATCCAAACAAGCACGTACAAGCACACACACACACTCACACACACATACAAACATGCACGTACAAGCACACACTCACACACTCACGCATACAAACATGCACGTACAAGCACACACACACACACACAAACATGCACATACACACACACACAAACATGCACGTACAAGCACACACACACACACACACACACATACAAGCATGCACGTACAAGCACATACACACACACACTAAAGCACAAACATTGTAACACACGGGGTCCTAGAGCGGCTGGAGAGGGAGACACAACAGGAGAGTTTACGCCATTTATTTACCATTTTTCCCACCACTGAAGAACAAATCCAAAATTCAACAAAGGAAAACAAGCATACAACAAAACACAGTTTTAAGGTAAACTAAAAGAACCCAGCAATAAGCTTTTAAACTAAATAAACTAAGTTACCAAACCAAATTCAGCATGACTTTTCCAGTCTAATCCTCCTTCCCGTATACAGCCTTTGCTAGGTCTTGAGTGGTGTGTGTACATAGGCATATATTGAGATGAGGGAGGTTCTCAGGGGGGAAGAAAATGTCAAATCCACACAAGCCATCGAAATGTGAGGCAGCAGCAGAGTACCTACACATTTTTTCCCTCACTGGATAAACTGCTCAACAGCAAAATATGTTTCTAAAGAAATCAGATCCTGCTGGAAATGTTTAGCTTTGTATTTAAATTATTTCAATGTTTTCATATGAAAATTTAGAAATCTATAAAACATTTAATCTTGAAAAATGTGTCTGTGCCCAGACATTCTTCTGGAAGAGAAGCGTCGCAAAAACTGCAATAGGTAGTAGTAACCAGCTGGGGCCTCGAAAGGAGACTTCTGCTGGACTCCAGAAAGTAATTTGTTGTGCATGCACTCCACCACAGAGGGCTAGGAATAGTGCTGACTGCATCAACAGTAAAGGCCATGGGGCGCAGCGGGTAAGTAATTAGCAACCATTGCAGTGACATGTGACTTTTATATAACATTCAGGGAAGATTTCATTTCAAGGTGATTGCCTTTATCAGGGAGTGGAGAGAGTGCGCCGGCCATTAAATCCCTGCTGTTGCTGCTGCTTTCTGGCCTCCTCCTCTACGTGAGCCGTGACGGAGTGACCTGAGGTGATCAAACGGTTGACTTAGTGATACCTGCCGCGTCTGGGGGATATTTCATAAAGCTGGCTAAACAAATCTGGGTTCAGGTCAAGTTAGCTGCCTCAGTTATAGAGCTCTCTTGGTTTTATGATGGTGGATATTGGTTTAACATACACTACATGGCCAAATGTATGTGTACACGCCTTCAAATTAGTGGACTAGGCTATGTAAGCCACACCCTTTGCTTACAGTTGTATAAAATCGAGCACACAGCCATACAATCTCCATAGACAAACATTGGCAGTAGAATGGCTCGTACTGAAGACTTTCACATTTCAAGTGACTTTCAACGTGGTACTGTCATAGGAATTTCTGCCTTGCTAGAGCTGCCCCAGTCAACTGAAAGTCCTGCTATTGTGATGTGGAAACGTCTAGCAACAACAGCTTAGCCACTAAATGGTAGGCTACAGAAGCTTGCAGAATAGAATTGCAGAGCGCTGAAGTGTACCTAATAAAAATCAGCTGTTCTCAGGTGCAAAAACCACTACCAAGTTCCAAACTGCCTCTGGAAGCAAGGTCAGCACAAGAACCAATCATTGGTAGCTTCATGAAATGGGTTTCCATGGCTGAGCAGCTGTACACAAGCCTAAGATCACCATACGTAATGCCAAGTGTTTGCTGAAGTGGTGTAAATTTCACCGCCATTGGAATCTTAAGTACTAGAACTCATTCTCTGGAGGGATGAATCATGCTATTTGGCTGTCCAACGAATCTGGGTTTAGTGGATGCTAGCGGAACGCAACCTGCCCAAACGCATAGTGCCAACTTTAAGGTTTGGTGGAGGAGAAATAATGGTATGGGGTGGTATTTCATAGTTCAGACTAGGCCCCTTAGTTCCAGTGAAAGGAAATCTTAACACAACAGCATACAATGACAATATAAATGATTCTGGGCTTCCAACTTTGTGGCAACAGTTTGGGGGAAGGCCCTTCCCTGTTTCAGCATGACAATGCCGCTGTGTACAAAGTGAGGCCTATACACAAATGGATTGTCGAGATCGATACGGAAGAACTTTATGAAGACTAGCCTGCACAATGGAATCCCCAGCATCAATGTTCCCACATCTAGCAAAAAGCCTTCCCAGAAGAGTGGAGGTTATAGATGCAAAAAGGTGACCAACTCAATATACTTTTGGCTACATCGTGTATCCGGCTAAGTCAATCCAGCAATAAGTTATCAGGATATGTGCCTCATGAACACGGTTGACTGTAACCATGCAATGGACGTCACTATGGTTCTACAGAGATTAATAATTGAAGTGAATTGTATTGACAATAGGAGAATATACAGTGGATATAGAAAGTCACCACCCTTTTCAAAATGTTTACCTTTTGTTGCCTTACAGCCTAGACTTTCTATACCCACTGAAATAACGAAGAAGATGAATAAAGCCAAGAGTGGAAGTTTGGTAAAAGATTATTGACATATTCCCCCATCAGTAAAGGCAATAAAAAATAAAAAAACAGCAGATAATTGCATTTTATCTAACAGAATTGAGAATATCCATTTACATTTCAGTTCCACTTGAGGACTGGAGTAAGGTCATCTTTCCTGATGAGTCCAATTTTCAGCTTTGCCCAACACCAGGTCATTTAATGGTTAGACGGAGACCTGGAGAGGCCTAGAAGTCACAATGTCTCACACCCACTGTGAAATTTGATGGAGGATCGGTGATGATCTGTGGGTGCTTCAGGAAGCCCACTAGATCCTGTCATGGCCAGCCCAATCTCCAGACCTGAACCCCATTGAAAACCTTCAATTCAAGGGTGGTTCATCACTGTAAAACACAGGTTCCTCTCTTGCAGCCCTGAGGGGGCTGGCTGGCTGACTTTAAAATCTTAAATTTAATTTACTATATGAGCCAGTTGAAAGTGATAATTTGCCTAATTACGCAATGAATGGGCACATTCCCACACGGAGTCGGACGGGGAGGCAAAGCACCTCCCCAATTTCCCACCAATCCACCACACCTCACACAAATAGAGTCTTTGGGTCAAGGCAGTCGAATATGTAATATTTTATTTCTATTATATAAATTATCAGCAGAATTTAAAATGACACATGTGTTACAGATGATTCAGAGGCATCTGCAAGATAATCCGATAACTATGCTTTTTGTACAAATATGGTATATACGGTTAAACATTCCACTTTTTAGATCTCTACACTTACTTTTAATTCTAGGAGCACTCATGCGTCTAACTGAAACCCCCCCCCATAAAATTAGAAGCTCAGTTGCGAAGTATTAGACTGTGCAGGTTGAGAATGGCCAACTCCAGCCTAACAATGCAATATGTAAAACCAGATGATTCCTTTCATGACAGCATATTGTTATCGTAAGTTACTTTACCAGTGATATTTTTATTAAAACACTAACCTGTGTGGCATGTAATGAATTGGAATCGCGTGTTTCCCCGATTAGAAGAACTAAACTATTTCACAGTATGCAAAATAGTTTTAGTATACAATAGTTATGATTGATTTATACATTATATTGTATGAATATTCTGTATTTTTGACTGCATGTGTGTGTGTGTTGGTTGGAAGTGTGCTCTTTTACATTAAAAAGATTGAATGGGGAGATGGGTTTGAGTGTGTGCGTGTGTGTGTGTGTATGTCAGTTCAACCCAGGAAATAGCAATGATTTCTAGGTGCCTCTTTGACCCCAGGGACTTTTCAATGAGCATGCTTGTCTAGTACTCGTCGACCATTTGTAAAAAATCCCTGACTTAGCATAAATAAATGGGTCAAGTGCAGAAGGGAGGTTTGTTCTGTAGCTAAAACATGCAAGCTGTGCTTTTTTCTCTACCCCCCTCTCAGTACATGGTCCATTTTTAATTAACTTTGACATCTATTTTTTTGTGCTTGTCATTTGACATTTTAGCTTCAGGCTACAGCGGTGTTAATGTGCAACGAGGCGTGTACAGCTCAGCCGTGCTGTTAAGCATTTTACATAAGTGATTTTAAAAGTACAAAACCTGTTATAGTAAATCACCTCAAAATTCCCAGATGAATGGAGCATGGACGTTTTCCTTTCAAAATCTTTAGTCATATTGTAAGCCCTTTTTGGTTATAAATTTGTCCTTCCAGTATCACACCTGACTGTGCATTTATTCTGCAGCATTGTAAAGTTAGCATCACAATCATTTACCTGCAAGTAGAAAAAATAATATACGCCCCATGATGCATGTGCCCAGATTTTCTCTCGGTCACCAGTATCTCCTCAACCAGCATATTAAAGACTCCCCCCTATGTCCCTATCTCTGGCAACCTCCGGACCAGGCACATTCTACTTGGCAGAACTGGGAGAAAAATAGCAATGGGGTCGGGTTACTAACAGAGCTTGAAGTAATGGCAGAAAAGCAAGAGCCATCCCCACAACACTAATCTAATAACTAGCCAATAGGCTGTGATTGGCCTCTTCACAAGAGCCACTAGAAAAGGAGTCAGCTGCAATTTCAACAGACTGTGGCCAATGCCTAATGGGGGATTAGAGACTTCTGCACTGTGGGAAAGTGACTGGGGTGAACAGTATAGAATGGGAAACCAGCATGATGTCATTTCATGTTAATAGCTACACATCTGTCACATTGCCTGCCTGGAAATAAAGAGCATATTACCATGACAACCAACCCTGCTGATTTAATCGCTCAACCTCTCAGTGCCCAGGACTCTCGGACAATACTTTTGACAGTTGTGTCTGAGGTTGGGTCCATGCTGGCTGGTTGAGCTCACGCTCGGCAAACTGCAGTGGCCAACTTACAATGTAAGCACAGCTATCGCATAAGTCAACTAAATAACCACATTCAACAACAATATATAAAATAATTTGTGGTAACATGTTAATAATAATGCAAAATTGATTCGGACTTCACTGCATATACTTAATTCATCCCTATTTAATAGATGCCCCAGTGGCTCAAAAAGGGTCTTTCTTGTTTAGAAAGCAGTGCTCATAGAAGATCTATAACTTTAAACATGTTTCAGTTTAACTCATCAATCCAACCTCTTGACAGTTTCCTCAGAAACTGCATTTTTCAGAATGACTCAACTAACTGGCCAAACTTAAACAGTTAAAAGACCACTCAAAACATCATGTGTCATGAGACTCCTCTGTAAAACAGCATTTGGTGTCATGGACTTATGACTGGTGGTTTTAGTCTTGAATTGGCGGTGTTTAAATATGAACTGCACCTGTAAGCTACTCAATGCGAAACAGTATCACTAAAAGGTGAGCCTGCCTCCTGTTTTGGGGTCGTGTGAGGTGCTTTTATGGTGTACTGTGCTAGATGGGCACTCTCTAAAAGTTTAAGTTCTAAAGGATTTCTTCCTTTTCATGAGGACAGTCACTTGTTGGAATCATGAAACACACCAGCACAGATTTTCTTTGCAAGCACGTTTTTCCACGGCAGTGTGCACACAAGAGTGTTTCCAACTTTCGGCAGTTTGAACACGGGTAAGCTCAGTTCTGGGGCTGAGTGACAGGAGAAAGGTGGGTGAGTTTAAGGGCAGTTAGAGTTAGCCCTGTTCGTCTGCTGCAGTGCAGGGAGTAGCCTTTGGGAAAAAATGTAAATTTTGAAAGCAGGTTTCTGCACTGACAGATTTATTTTGACAAGGTCCCCATCTGCATTTCAATTCCAGATTAGCAGCATTGGATTGATGATTCTGATTTAGAAAAAGAGCAGATG
This sequence comes from Hiodon tergisus, assembly GCA_025775045.1. Taxonomy (NCBI): domain Eukaryota; kingdom Metazoa; phylum Chordata; class Actinopteri; order Hiodontiformes; family Hiodontidae; genus Hiodon; species Hiodon tergisus. The sequence continues at coordinate 20,929 of JAOVYW010029139.1, forward strand.
AGAGTCACTCTGCTTGATAACTTGTTAAAGGCTTTTTTGATGTGATATTGGCATTTTTTATGTAAGGTAATCAGCAGAGCAGGCACTAAAGTCTCCAATTATAAACCAGTCTCTCAAAATTAATAACAGCAACTTCAGGACGGGTTTTTTCTCTCTCTCTCTCTCTCTGTCTACTGAAATGTGTAGCCAGCAGATTGGAATGAAACCGTGCATTTCTGTCTTCGAAGGGGATACTGAAAGGGGTTCCTACTGAAATACAAGAATGACAACAGGGTCAACCTCGCATGGCAAAGTCTGGTCTTGGTGCCATGAACTTATTTGCCATCTGAAGGCAGCAGAGGGAGTATAACGGGCAGCAGAATGGTTGAACTAGCAGGTTCTAACACCAAAAGAAGCACGTGGTACCTATGAGAGCCCATGAGCACTGAGGGGCAGTAAGAGAACAAAGAGGCGGGGAGCTTGGATGACTGATGGATTCTTTCAGGTGGCGCTTGGTCAGACTTTCCCCCGGGCCACATTGGCATGGTTCTCGTCTAAACGGGACAGCCTAATACCTTCCAACCTGAGGTCTATATAAATAAATTAAATAAATAATACAAAAAAACCCATCATTTTTTGCTTAATAGGGTTAATATACTCCAGTCAGATACACCTGGAGATCCAGAAGAGAAAGAAAGAGAGTAAAGAAATTAAAGAGAGAGAGAGAAATTCAATAGTGTAACCTCTGTTAGAAAACACAGACGGTGCCACTAAAGGACAGCTGAGAAAATCAATGCAAGTGATTAGTAGCAGCAGGTGAGGGAAGACAGGGTGAGATGATGAGGTGCATGGAAAGAGTTCTCCTGTTCCACTCTGGAGGAGCACATCTCTGGTCCAGCTCCTACTAAACTGCCACATACGTGATGTGAGACGATGGTAGATATAGTTAACTGAAACCCATGAAGCATTACAAGGGTCAAAATTAAATTAAATTCTTTAATTAATTTGTCAATTCATATATTTATTTAGCTGATTGACAAATTAATTTGCCAAATGATCGTTCAATTTAACTTTACAATTGATGTTTCAATTTCATTTGGCATATTAACACTTTTTAGCTTGTCAGTCATCTGAGGGGGCAGGTTTGACCTTCACCTGTTATGAGCGCTGTAACTTTGAAGCAAGCCTTGCTGTGGTGGTGGTTGAAGGGATGGTTGGCTGGAAAATATTCTAGATTATGCTTCTGTATTGACTACTGTTTCTAAAATCACTATTTTAAGGTGCTGAACCACTTTGAGACGTAACTGGCTGCCGCGATTCCGCAAAAAGAAAAAAATGGAAAGCTGGTCAGCTACAGGTAAAAACTTAGCGGTTTCCCACCAGGCCTTGGGGCGTACGCATACTCTTGGATCTTGGACTACTTAATCCCAGGAGATGAGGTCATGGCTGACTGTGGTTTTACAATACAAGACTTGTCGTTTGAGAGGAAAACACATTTAGTCATACCTTAGTTTACAAAGGCACACAGCTTAATGAGGAACAGGTTACTACATCATAGTTTCTTAGCAGACACTTTCATCCAAGGCAATTTATAGAGCTTACAATTTCTATATTCACCCATTTATACAGCTGGATATTTTACTAAAGCAATTCAATACCATGGTTTCCAGCCTGCCACCTTAACCTACACCACCAGCTGCCATATATTAGCTTTGCTAGAATAATTGCAAATGTAAGGATCCACATTGAAAGACGCCTAAATTAAAAAATCGTATCATAAGTGGTTCAAATAACTCTCTCCAAATAGTAGATGAGGTGCCAAAAGTAGATGAGATTCTACAAATGAGTAGTCCTATTGTAAATTTGAGGGCTAATCTCATTTGTGACTCAATTTAGGGAGCCAGGTGATGAAAGAACTTAAAATGCCTGAAAATGGGACTCAGTTTCAATGTGATCCTGTTAAGTAACAAACTTCTGTCTCTGATGAGTGTTTGGGGGATTCTGATTATGGTAAACGGAAAGTAAAATGTAATATTAGTGTTTATTGAACTTTATGAAAAAAAGATTAAATCTCATCTAATTTTCTCTTCAGATCTGTATGCATGTAAATTTCTCTAGATTAATTGACTTTTTACATTTGAATTACAAGCAGAATACAACAGAAAAGAGGACTTAGTATGTTTTTTTTTCTTCCTGTGTAGAACTTGCTGCCTTATTTGACCTCTGCTTTCAGAAAAAAAAATTCTCTGCCTCTTGTTTACAACTTTGCTGATTTTATCATCGCGAAGATATGCAATTTCCCAGTTCTTTTCCATCAACACCATCTAAGAGAATAAAATAGTTCCCATGCAGCCAACTTACAGCTAACATCAAGCCATAACTTAAATTCATCTACCCATTCAGTTATCTTAGATGGATGTAGAACCATCACAAGATTGTCACACCACTGCTTGTTAAACGATACGGTAAATTTAGTAGGCGCAACCATCTACTAAATTTGGTAATTTTTAAATTAACTGTAAGGGGAATTATCCGAAAGATTTACCTGCAAGCTACAAGGCAAGATACATGAACAAAGTTCAACTGGAAAACGGAAACAGGCTTCCGCCATGAGTGATGGTCAGAGTTCAGGAAAGGGGTGGGTAGGCTACCTAGACTTCATTATCCTCTTAAGCTACTGTTTCTAATGTCGTTACTGTGAGATGCTGACATAACTGGCTGCCTGCGCGATTCCGCAAGGATATTGCAAGCTGGTCAGCTATAGCTAACTGTACCGAATGGTTTATGGTTCGAGTTCGAGTTTCAGGCTTATTGTCATATGCACAGTTACAAGTAGTGGCAATTAAATGCTTAGTTTCCGGACTTCCTCAACAGCGCAGGCATGGAGATAAAGATACATGGGCATAAATACACAGGGCGAATAAAAATAAAATAAAATATAAAATGTACATGGAGAGTAAAATATACAGAGACATTTTTAAATATAAACTAAAAGTTTAGTGTATAAATAGTTAGTGTAAAATGTAAAAAAGTGTCTAAGTGTAGGAAGTTATCAGGTACCTGATATCAGGTATCAGGTAGTGTAGGAGTTATCAGGAGGGTAGGGGTGGTCAACAGTACAACAGTCTGATTGCCTGGGGGGAAAAGCTGTCCCGGAACCTATTTGTTTTTGTTTCGGAAGCGTTTGCCCGATGGTAACAGGGCAAACGGATTGTGGTTGGGGTGGAGAGGGTCCTTGATGAGAGAGCCTTCTTCTTACATCGCTGAGTGTAGAGGTCCATCCTGGTGATGCGCTGTGCGGGCTTGACCCCCCGCTGTAGAGCCTTGCGATCGTGGGGGGTGCAGTCCACAGCAGACGGTAATACATCCAGTCAGGATACTCTCGATGGTGCACCTGTAACAGGTGGTGAGTATTCTGGAGTTCAAGCCAAACCTCTTCAGCCGGCGAAGGAAGAAGAGTCTCTGCCTGGCCGCCTTAACGAAAATGTTGGTCTAATGAGGCCAGGTCAGGTCCTCACTGATGTTGGTGTGGTGAGGCCAGGTCAGGTTCTCGCTGATGTTGGTGTGATGAGACCAGGTCAGGTCCTCGCTGATGTTGGAGTAATGAGACCAGGTCAGGTTCTCGCCAATGTTGGTGTGTGAAACCAGGTCAGGTCCTCACTGATGTTGGTCTAATGAGGCCAGGTCAGGTCCTCACTGATGTTGGTGTGGTGAGACGAGGTCAGGACCTCGCTGATGTTGGTGTGGTGAGGCCAGGTCAGGTCCTCACTGATGTTGGTCTAATGAGGCCAGGTCAGGTCCTCACTGATGTTGGTGTGGTGAGACGAGG
>JAOVYW010029150.1:10901-25239 GCA_025775045.1 Hiodon tergisus
TGCTGCTGCCAAATAATGGTGAACTGGCTTTCACTGAAAAACACGTTTGGTGGTGCCCAAACAAGATCATGCACATTTAGGCTACTTTGCTTGTGAGGGCTGCTTAACTTTACCCTTCATACTTATGGTAGTTCAGCAAAAATGGTTGAACCTGCTGAACTACTACAAAATTGGGGAATGTCACAGGCTATCCACAATCCACATCAACAATCCATAAGGCCGAGATCCACCAATCATGGAGAAAATGTTAACAAATATTTAATTTACTTAAACTGTAGTGAAAACAAGTTCAACATACACCTATAAAAATTCACACAGACGTTAAGTTTAGTCCCCACCTAACAACACTCCCAGCAGGCTTGCTCTCCATTGCCTTCTGGCTGTGGGTATGTGAGTCGTTAAAAAAAAAAAGTACATTTCCAATACAAGTGCTACTACACACAGAAAGACAAGCCTTCCTTAATTAAATAACCAGAATACTTTAGTTCTCCCGAGTGGCCCCGCCCTGGCTATCTGCCCCGACAGGCCCGCACCCCGCTACTGAATAGAGGGAACAGGGAACTGACAAAAAACCCAAGATGCCACAAAATATGCCGACAAGATGGAAGACTGGACTAGGCAAAGAGTGAGGCCTCTCCACAGCCATCTTCCCCTCGTCAGAGGTTACTCACATCCTCTCTCTCCCTCAATCGCTGTCTGCTCTATAACACAGGTAAGTGCAGTCTTTCCTTGTTAGCTGGTGTTATCAGGCAGTTATTCTTGCACAGTCAAATATAGGCTAGTTCTCCTCTCGTGTGCATTGGAATCACCCCATATTATAACGTGTGCATTGTCACAATAAATTTCCTGCAAACGAATTGAATCATTTGAATGGAGGCGAGGTTGTTAAGATTTTAAAAAAGGGAAACTAATTATGTGCACCACTCCTCAGATAATTTATCTCTCCCTCTTTTGTGACTAAAGCTAAGCAACAAGTCGTCCATTTGATGAAAAAAAAAATCTTAGATCTTTTTGGTATAGGAAGGGTTTTTGTGCCAAGAAGGGGAGCTGATAGCTTGGTGCCGTTTGCTCCTAATTTTGCATCAGTTTTTTGCTTTGATTTATTCTTTTGATTTGAGATTATTATGAGGTATTCTGGTATAACCTGGAATTCACTGGTTTTAATCCAGCTCATGTCATTTCTCTATTGTGACCAGGAGAGCACTAAATTGGGAGTGCATCGCCTGGTCTGGTGGTGGGTGAAATTGACAGGGCTTCTCTCGACTCCTTGCTTACCAGAGTCTTCCATTGTCTCTGAAAAATAGAGAAAATACAGCATAAAATGTTACTACACAGCAAACAAACAAAAAAAATTCTAAATTTCATGTTTCACCAGCTTACTTCTGTATCTTGCTTTTTAATCCCCACCCAATGGCTTTAGGTTTCTTGGCGAGCTTGAAGAGAATTTACAAATTCCACATGAACAGTGATCCTGACCAAATTTGAAACCCAGGACCCTGTGAGGCAATAGCGCTAGACACTGAGCGCCTATGCACCCTCAGATTTAATTTTGGACAATATTTCAGCTTGCAAACGCCCATTTTCTTATGATTAGCATGCAGATGCAACATGCATTATCACATTTTAAGGTAGAGTATATTTCATGCATCAGTCTGTTACACCAATTGCCACCAATATTGGTTCTAGAGGATCAGTAGCAAATGTGTGTGCACATATGCGTGTAATTCACAGTCCCTTGACATTAGGTGGAATCTTAAAGATTACAGGTGCTTCCGATTCATTTCTCAGTGAGGTCATAGAGTCTCTCCTTTTTTGACCAAGAGCTGAACCGTGCACATAAAACTGCCCTGAAGAAGAACGGTTTCTTTCACATGCTTCCCAGATCTAGGACAAAAATGTGGATGGAAGTCTGTGTTGTAACATCCTGCTTTGTATTTTTTTGTTAACACAAGTTTGTCTGTGAAGTTGGACAGGTTCTGGGCAGATGTAATGCAGAGTTTGAAGCTTCCACTATCCATTTTACACAACCTCAAAAGCTCACTATTGAATTTATGAAATACATTAGTCACCTATTTTAATCCAAAGGGACTTACATGGCTTATTTAATTCAAATAAACCAACAATAAATTTTCCAACCCTCACAAATCATACACCCTATTTCATATGTATGAGCATATCTTTCTCAAAACATTTCAGGAATTTATAGGTATTTGATGGCTAATATATAATTGTTGTTGTCTGAATTATAATGACTTATTCTTACACGGTGTAAAAGTGTTCTATATATTGTCATTTTTAATGACATCTTTAAACGATTCATTAATTAACATCTTATTAATCTATATTAAACTTTTATATATTTCTGCAATTGATTAGCTCATTATTTTCTATACTGATAAAGCTAGTTAACATACAGCATCACACATTGCTGAGGCCCGCGGAGATAGGCAGAGGGGAAACAGAAGGCCATGGGGCAGAATATCGCTGAGGATCAATTGGGCTGCCACGGAGAGGTTAACATTGTCGGGTACTGGAAGGGGTGAGAAAGCGTTGGGGGATTTGCTGGTTAGTAGTTTGTCTTGGCAATATGTAATCATCCCTTCGTTATTCTGGCCCTCATCAAGCCCTGTGTTTAACTGGGAACAGATGAGAAGCAATTCTGTGCTTTGGAATTTATTTATATCCAGTTTCCAGCATTATTTGCCTAGGCCTCCAAGGATAAATTAGTAAAACAATTCAAAAAGTGGAACAACATTGGTTTATTCAGATTGTTTTATCCATCAATGGCTCTTCAGATATTGCAGTTTCTGAGCCTTGCTTTAGAAGTAGCAGTAGCCTCTACCAAGTAGGCCAAAGTTGAAACTTTGCATCACCGATAATGACACAACCAGTTGTAAAGACACTATTCAAGCTTCCTGGGACATAACCAGGTGAGCACTAGCGTGAGACACTTAATTAGAGAGGTGAACTTACCTGCAAAGTCTTTCACTGCTTATTTGCATTCTTCTATAAAATCCACCAGAAACCGCGGGCACCAGGAGGTAACATTCCAAACAGCAGGTATTTGTCCCTTAGTTACCATTCATTGGAGCTGTCATGCACATCATTGTTGCCAGTAAAAGCAGTTTATGAGGGAAAAAAATGTTTTTGTCTACATGCTGCAGAGTACAAACTATATAATTTGTAAAGTAAACTGCCACAGAGGATGATAACGATAATCCAAAGATTATTTATTTACTTTATTGCATCGTTTATTATTTATTGGGTTTAGTAATAACATAATTTGATGTATATATATGACCTATTTTATGTTATTTCAAATCTTTATCCAAAAAAGTGTAGCAAATTCCTCAACTGGTCAGCTATGCAGCATATTTATGTATTTGTACTTTTAATAAATAAATCTGTTTAGCGATAGCAGCACAACTAATCACTTATTAAAACACACAATTACTCTTGGCTGCTTTCTATTAGGCAAAGAATGTCACAAAACAAACTAATATTTGCCAGTCTCCTGCTGTTTTTGGTTACAGAGTGGGTCCACATTTTTTTATGAGTCAGACATTTGAAAGAAAAAAAAGTGCCCTTTGAGCCACATGTCCGCTGAGAAAACCCTGGAAAAACTGTCTATCAACTCAATGTGTTTCAGTGTAGGGTCACTACCTCAGGGTTGTCATACAGATGCTGGGCCGCCGATGCTAGAGGAAACAAGATGACTGCACTTACGCATTGGTCTGTTCAGGAGTCTGAATATAGGAACGTATTGTGTGGCACTTGATGCTATGGCAAACACTTACACTCACGTAATGTACCTCCTGTCTGGATTGGAAGATTTCCCAAAGTTTACGCTCGTGGGGTGTTCTCAAAGATCACAATGGAAAACTACTTAAATAACAAATATAACATGCTGCACAGACAAATTCATTGTGCTTTTCGCCTTCTTGGACAAATAAACATTATTATGTAATGTAACTACTAGGAGATACAATGGCCTAAAAAAATCCACTGGATCTTCTTGTCTGCATCTTCACTTCGGCCCTCAAGACAACAACCGTTTGTGGGTTCTGAACTAATGCAAGCATGTTTGCATGCAATGTTTATATAGTTTAACATAGAAATTCCTGGAAATGACTGTGTCATTGCCTAAATAATTTAAAATGAATATACCGGCATGACTCAATATTGCCGGAATGCAAATAATCTACGTCTATCCTAACCAATTCAAAGCGCCGCTGACTCATCGAGTGTGGAAATTTGTCAGGTGAAATCTTCACGTGATAGATGATTTTGTCATCTACTTCAAAGGTCGCCCACATTATGGGATCAAACATTTCTCATCCAAACGGGAGACATGGGGAAAAAAACATGCATCAGGATTTTATATACATTACCAGAAAATACAAATGTCAGCATGTCCATATAAAGTATTCATTCCTATAAACAAATAACTTGACAAAGCAGCTCAGACTTCATATTCAACTTGATTTTCAATGTTGTCTCAATGCCCAAGGCTAAAATCTTGAAAGCAGGATTTTTGTTTGATCACTTTCATTTAAATAAAATCTGGTTTTGAACCTCTTCACCTTGCATTTGTTGTCCTGGGACCATGCACTTTATGAGCCCTTTCAGTGGTCAAGCCCCCTGACGAGACCACGCTTGTCCTGGGGGGTTCTCCTTAGAATCCCATGCGCAGTTTTTCTAATTCCCAAAATATAAATATTTATTTATTTGTTTATATGTGCCAGCTTTGTGTTCTTAAACTTACTTGGTAATTATGACTGGCAACAGACCTAATAGGTGAAAACCTGTTTCTTATTCCATTTGGAAAGTAACCCAACAATGTTTTTTTAAATTACTAAAGCCCTTCCGTGACTTTCTTTGTTTTAGGGGATCAGATTAGACCATTAGACCATTAGCCATTTTTGAACGTATGTAATATACTCTTGTAGAAGAGGCTTCTCTACCCTGTTCCATGTGTAAAGAGAATCTGTGCTTTGTTACGGTGATCTCCAATACATCTGGGAAACTCCGTCCTACAAAAGGCTTTACAATGATATTAGAATAATAAAATGATACATCAAATTTTTTGTTTATTTTACACTAAATGCGAAAAGATATGTATATTTTGTGAGGCTTACATGTTGCTATTACAACAAAATATCTCTGTGGGTTCCTTTGTCAAGAAGAGTAAAACAATGACAAAAGATTACACACAGTTATCAAATTATTGATAGGGTTGAACCTAAGGTTTGTCTACTTAGATTCTGAGAAGTAATTTTTATAGAAATTAGATTTTTTTCCCCACATTCCCTGTTGAAATACAGCGACCTTTTGCCAGAAGTCAGAGGGAAGAGAAACAAACGTGTGGTCATTAACAAAGGCAACTTTTTTCCAGCCTTCTAGGCTGACAGCCTGCTATGATGTCACTTCAGCCAGTCTGGCTCATCTACTTTCAAACCCTACCTCAAAGTATACTAAAGTGGGGAAAAAATGAATACATTTGGTACAAGATTAAAATGCAGTTTCCACCAAAAAACCAGTAAAGGGAAATTTTTATTTCTGCATTCAAAGGTAAAAGGCAGTACTGTCACACAACAAAAAGGATTATATGAATATTCAGCTACCCAGTGGTATGTGTCTCTTGACTGAATCTTTTAACCCTTTTAACCGATTTTGTTTAAAAAAAAAAAAAACCTACTCAAATGAAAAAATGTCTGTTCTCTGCAGTTACCGTTTACAGATCGGAACTGGTTAAGGTGTTTCTGCTCTTACATAATTTTTATTAAATACAAAAAAACAAGCATAAAAACTCTAACTAAAATGCATAGAGCTTTAATCATCATGATAATTGTAACGATTATCGGTTGACACAAAATTATTATTATTATTATAACTATTGCACCCAAGGTGTCTATTAAACTTTTTTAGTAATACTGAGTGTTAAGTGTATTTGACTTTATCTGTCCAAAGGAAACAGTTTTCCATTTCCCTTCAATTAGCTTGAAAGTGTTTTGAGAGACAGGATATCAGTAATTGTTGACTTTAAAAAGAATCTGATTGCAGTTAGACTACGCAATCTATGAAATATTTGGATGCTAACTCATTTTTTTAGTGTACAAGTTTGGCACCTGATGTTGATTTTGATCTAAGTTGATTTATTTGCCAAGGCAAATATCTATCTAAGCAGCTGTTTCTTGTTTTCATTTCATTTTTAGAGATCATTGGTGTTGGACAGAATGTCAGAAGCTTATGGCTCTGGGGTATAAAGTTAGTAATGAATCAACACTGATTCACCTCATAAGATGGAAGTAAAAGCAATATTTGAGAAGCTAGGTGACTAAACAATTAGTTAATTAATTAGTTAAATAATAAAATTTAAATGTCAATTAGTGTACAAGTTTGTAATTGTAGCAGTGTGAAAAATAGCTTTCTGCATTTTAGGCTATACATTTTATGGCCTAAAATGCCTTGTTGTTATAATTTTTGCTCAGAATAAGACCACAAGCCACATAATGCATGTTGTCAGAGGTTGGAACCCCAAGAAAGGATTTATTTTGATACCTGGCAATTAAATACACCTTTTGAAAAGATTGTAACCAATTCGTTTTAAACTACTGTGGCACACAAATGTGCAATTCACGAATGAACAACAACTTCTACCGTGCACTAAGAGTAACAACCAGTGTGCTGAAAGTCCGGAGTCAGGAGTCCTTGTATAGGGCTTATTGCAGTATTTCTGAACTTTCCTCTCAAAAGCCAACTTCCCCAAATACAAAACCAACATTCATAGTTTTACATCTCAACAACTAATTAAAGTTAATTAAAGTACAGTTTTTGGAATGAGAGTTTAAAAAAAAAAGCTAAATAAATCATGAAAGACCGAACATTTCTCTGCAATAGTAATTATGAGATGGGTAAATGATCAGACCATAAGCAGGCAGCCATAAGCAAGTCATCAGGGAATGCAGTACAACCGATTTTGGAAAAAATTCCGTATTTGATGACTATGAATCTAGACACATTTTTATGTGACATAGAACGTAAACATATTCATCCTGAAAATATGTACAATTCATAGCTCATCACATCACAGTAAATATTTCAGCAATGACTTTTATTATTCCATTCAAGACAATCAACCACAGATACATGGTAAGCTATGACGCCAATCCCAGTCGGGAATTTCCTTTAAACGTAAGCAGACCAAAACGTTTTACAAAAAAACTGGAAGAGACCAGAACACATTCATGAAGAGACTTGGAAATGCACACTTTTTTTTTTCTCCCACTGGTTTAGTGATGGCGTCCTGCAATGAAGTGCGTCACCAGCACAGTCATCGCACAGTTTCGGTGTGATTTACAAAGGAGAGTGAGGAGAAGCATGGAAAGGCCCGTGGGGCACTGGCACGGAACGGGGGCAGGTCTGAGAATGTCCTGCCCCACCTGAGATAATCAGAGGGAAACCCTGACACGCTGGAGCAGAAAATCTCTCCACCTCCCACCCACAGGCTGATGATTTCAGAGTTTTTGTCCTTTATTTATTTGCAATGATTTAGACAAGGGCTTTTATTATAGTTTAACTGTGCTTTTTTATACCACCAGGGTCAAACCACCAGTGTATTTTTTTCTATGTGAAAGGAGCAACCTAGTGAGCACTCGCGGGATGGGGATTTGTATTGGCAGTCAGTGGTTCTGCCTCTAGCCAGAAAAGTTATCTAATCAGTCCTGGCCCGTTCAGCAACCTCTGGTTCTGTCATTTTCCCACCCCTGCTCTCTGCATTACAAAGACTTTTAAAGAGTATGTTTAAATAGTGTATTTTACCCGATGACAGAAAAAAAAATCCTTGATTACTCTACAAACTTTCTCCAGGGGATTGCGACACAACCAATCTTTTACCAATGTTTTACTGATGTTATTATAACACTGTGGTGTCACAGGTGAGAAAACAACACTGCATTTGACTGGAATCAATTGTCATACAAAGGCTGGTGTCTAATGAATGAAGGCAAACTTCTCTCTATTGCAGTTGTTGTCAGGGCAGCAGTGTGGTGAGGACGCCAGCCTCTTCACCAGGGTCATCCAGGGTCGGGTGTGCCTTCAGTCAGAGGGAACAGAAAGCAGGTTTTTTATAAAAAATAAGTAGCCCATCCACCATGCCTAAGCAAGACCTGTCAGAACTGGGTCAGAGAGGGGTGCTGGGGATTGGAGGTGATTGACACAGGTTCACCAAGCACACCAACCACATTTCCATGATGGGAGCTCTTCGAAAGACTCATAGTCTCCATTCCCCCATTGTTTCAGCTGACAGTCCTGTTCCTGGAATCAGCGCACTTGCTGCCAGATTCCAGGCAGGGAGTCGTGGGTTCCAGGTCCCTGTTAGCGTCTGAAGTAAGTTAACAATGAAACCTTCAGAAGGAATCTTGCCCTAACTATAAACGGGTGAGCAAGCTGTGCTTGAGCCAGTAAATGCTGATTGTGGACTGTGGATCATCAAAATGCAGTCTGTTTTATTTCCTGTCAGTGTTGAATTTGGCGGGGAGTGACTGGGCTTCAAACCTCTTGCATTATCTTCCCGGTAAAAAACATAGCACAGTTCTGGCTGGACTTTTAAAAAGGACTCCGTGGAAACATAAAAACTGAACACCTTGGAGAACGGCGGAACAGTTTATTGCAGGATGCGAAGCAAAGAAAAAACAGCAGCATTGTTTGGACTTTTTAAATGGATATTTACAGACTCAAAGAACGTGAAAAACTCCTATTTAAATTTAGGACTTTACAAATCCTTGTTCTTAATGAAAAACAGAGTCCTAAAAATTCTGTGCAACAATGACATTGCATCTGCCAGAAAGTGCAGTTCAGTTTGTGGCTGTTTTGTTTAACAGTTTTCTGCGCTGGTTTTACACATTGGGTTTTACGATGTTCATTTATTTAAAAAAACCAAACAAAATGGTAATATAATATTAATTTAGTGGGGTATTGTTTATTTAAGTGGGGTTTTTTTTTATATAACATCCTTATGAATTGTGGGTGCAGCATTTTTAAATCCCCTGCTAAGCACTCAGGGATTTATGATGATTCACGGTGCAGGAAATTACAAAGGCAGGTACTGGCATACGTTACCTGGAGATCCAGGGGTTTAACAACGAAACGATAACGGATTATTTCACCAGTTGTACAATATGAACAATTTACAATGGCAGAAATACTACCCTTTCGGTTTGATGTCAAATATTTACTGAGGATAGACGCCTTATAGATAACTGTACTAATATAAAAACTAATATTTCCACAGATACAGCCATGGCTGCTGCAGCTTACCACCACTGCCTCTATAAAAAATGTAATACATTTATAAATATCATTCGGACATGATCATTTTTTGGGACGTGTGGTCAGTATCTTGGCCCAGAAGATATAAGCTACATTCAATTTAAATTCAAAAGTATTTAGCTAGCTGGGCAAACATCCTCTACAATATCTGATGACAATGCAACATTGTTTTAAAAACAAGTTAGTAAATTTAACAGGATTCTAGCAGACCTCTGATTTCACTTTTAGCACACTTATTTTTCAATAAAAAATTGCATGAAATTAAGAATTTGCTGAAATTGGCTTGAGCTACAGAATTTTGCTCAATTACATCTCTTTTTCTCAGCTTTCTTCAAAACAGTCCAGAGAAAAATGCTTTCGGGAATCTTTTGGGAATCTTTTGGGAAAGTGTAAATGTCCCTGATCTGTGGTCAGAAGCTGTTTGTTGGACACTAAAAGTAATCGCTAGAGAGTGTTCAAACCAATGTATCCCCAGTTAATTTATAAACTGCCATTGTATGAGAAAATTTGCAACATTTTAAAATGTTGCGCTCAACAATTCAACAGTATATTATAAAAACATTTAACTTACACATACCAAGCAAAATTAATAATACAAATAAATTACAATTTAGATTTATTTTGGGATAAATGAACATTTTAAGATCCAATGTGTACACCAGTACTGAATCATTTTAAGATCTAAGCCAGAGCCCAAATATATTCTTTACTTTGGACATTTAAAAATTAAGATTAATATACAAGAAAAATTTCTTACAAAATAACGCAGCATGAAATCAAACCATTTTCACCCTTCAAAAAAAGGCCTACTGTGTATCGTGAGTGGACTATCATCCATTACAATCAACCGGTCTACGGCACTCCAGTGATGTGAATGTAAAGAAACTGGAATTTTAAGAAAGAGTGCAAGAAGGTTATGACCTCTTTAAAAAGACCAACACCCGATATTTAACAGTAAACATTTTAATACTTGCATTATCCCCGAACTTGAGAATTGGCCAGCCAGCACATAGACAAATGCACACACAGAAACCTTTACAAATGCACTCAGAATAAACAAGCCTTGCTGTCCAGTACACAGGGCTGCAGCCCAGCCTGGACCTAGAGAGCCTGGACCTGGGTCTTCTGGTGTAAGTTCTTATACATATAAATCTGTTGTGAATACAACATATACAAGGGTTAGACAACTGAAAGTAGTGAGTGGACTGTAAAGTGTGAAGCAGGATATACATCCATGTGTACATCCATGTAATATATAACTAATCACAATTACAGTTGAACTACAGTCTATTTTTTTCCACTTTCACTCAACAAAATTAATCAATTAACAAAATGTATTTCTGATTACACTAACATAACTATTGCTGTGCATACTTTTTTAAAAATCTATTATTGCATACGTTTGCTTTGGTAAGTGTGACTAAGAGGTAATTCTACTACTACTACTACTACATGTTAAAAAGAGTACTGTTCTCCTTCAAAAAAAACCAAAAAAGGTATATCATTGTAAAATGCCTGATTTTATTCCCAACACAACTCTTTGTGGTAAAACAGTGGGTAGAGAATCCCGCCCCTTTAATATTGACCAGCCTAGCATTCCGGGCCTGACTGCTGATTGCCAACAGTCCTCAGCTGAGTAATTTGTGCTGCTGGAGGCAATGGTTAATCAGCTACAGAATAAAAGGCTGCTGGATTCTCCAGTCGGGCCTGTTCCTGAGGGGAAAGTGCAATAGTTTGTTTGGAGCTCATTTGAGCCGAACTTGAGGAGTGTGCGAGAATTTTTGGATTTTGAATTTTTTGCCCCATTTTGTTTTTAAGAGAACCTGATAGTGCTTTGACCTTTTTTCAAATGAGAACCTGTTTTGGTTTTTGAGCTTTTTTTCTCCTTTTTTTGCCCCTTACTTTGTTGTGTCTCCTTTTGTACCTCTGCCTGATTATTAAAGACATAGGAACAAAAACGTCTATTACTCCTCTTCTTCAAATCTTCAGCTAATGGTTTTCATTGGATCAGTTAATATTCTAGCAAACTAGCTAATGTTCATAAAAACACAAAAACGGCGCAGTTGTAAGTTATTTATCGTTTGAAATGCGTTACACTCACATCCCTCAGAAAAAGTGAGTGGATGGTCTAATACTGAACTGTGCTAGAATGATTAAGACATGATACTGCATATTCTCTCAGTCCATGAACATGTCCTAATCCTTCTAATGTAAACAAAGTTAATTTATTATGAAAAGTAAGCAATGTATATGTAAATTACACTGTCCTTCATTATGCTGCATGTATTTTAAACCTTACATAAATACCTTGCATAATGCATCATATGACCTATTCATTGCAACTGTTAAACATTGTACATATTGACAGTGACTTGATTATTCTGTTTCCTAGACTTACTATGTTGCGGCATAGTTTAGGAAGTACATGTACAGGTCATGTTAATGAGTGAGTTTTATAGCGTTCTAGCAGAGTTCCTACAGACCACCTCCTGTTTGAGTCTCCAGCACCTGCCCTGCTTAGGTGGTGTTCCTGGGGCATGCATCAGTGTGTTCCTGGCTGGCCTAGACATATCTGACAGAAGTAGGTGAAGATGGATGTGAAAGATATGGTGTGATGGTGGGGAGGCTGGTGGGGAGGCTAGTGGCGGTAGGGAGGTAGGGGAACATCCCTGTGGTAGTGACTCTGGCCATAGGATAGAGACAGCGTCATGAACAACTGGACTGGATTCTGTGTTTATGAAATTTTTGCTATATAGGCTGTGAGTATATAAATGAGGCTATAATCTAACAAAAATTTAATTCATTACTTCGATGTGTTGGGGATGCAGCTTCACTCAACATAAAGTATAAGCATGTTACCTATAGATTGTACTGTAGAAATTTGTGATTATGTGGAAAATCGGTAATTTCAATCACAGTTCCAAAAATGAGTGTGGAAAACACAAACTGTCCCCAAACTTGTTTTGTCACAGAGGTACTCACTATTTATCAATAGTCTTGTGTGTAAACTCCTACTCCTGTTACTATAAGGACTGACATCTACAGCATTAAATCACGGGTTGTACATTTTATGGGATATGGCTACCATTCACACACTCTAATAATTTTCATTCATGTGTAAGGCTACCGGAATTCCGGTTAAACCAACAAAACACCCTTGATGGAAAAACAATTACATCGGATTATGTTTTACAACAACCCGGAAACACCCAATTAAATTGTTCTGTTAGAGTCAATACAGTTGAATGCACCATTTTTTATGAATTCCTAGGGATTGAATCAAGCTAACTAGAGGAAACAACAAAATAGAAAGAATATGTTTAACCACAACGTTAAATCACACACACAACGCATCACATATAGCATATAATTTGTAATTCAGAATCCAAGCTAACATCTGCAAAAATGTAAGCTTTCTGGTAACTATGGATAGTGTACACTCTGTGTGCCTATCAAGTTGTAATTTATCTGTGACTAGATTCATTGTTTTGAGTGTTACCTTGAAGAAAACCTAATTTAGCACAATCCAATGTTATTTTTTTTATTTAAAAAAGGAAATTTGATCTATTCTTAAAATCTTATACAAAAGTGTTGCAATAATTTAGTTAAATTACTTTTGAAGTTTTCCAGCATCCAGAAAAACTCGACAAGATTTTTTTGTTAATCACACCAATTGTTGAACCTAACCTTTAATTTGTACATAAACTGTGCTTGAACTCTCCTTGGTTTACAATAGCCTAAACTAAGAAAATAAATTAACACGTCTGTGAGATACAGATGCCACACAGTGCCAATGTCCGCATTCCAGTGTACCAGAGATCTTGGTGTTGGGGCCATTCCGTAAGCCAAATTGTCACTTGTCCTTCATAAATGTTTTTTAAAATTTCTTTATTATTTACTTCACAGTTAAAATAATTGTTGTTTACATTTGAAATCACTATATAATGTACAGTGTTAAAACATACTTGCAGGGGCAAAAGTGGCCAGTTTGTGTATGCTTTGTTGATGCAATGAAATTATGTGGGCTGTGATAATGTGTGGTTATAGTAAATCAAAGGGAATAAAATAAGAAAAATATTGTCTGTTGTAAATAAACAAGAGAAGGTTGATTTCACATTGAAAACAAAAAGAAGAATCAATGTCACTTTTTTGCTTCTCCTTTCAAGTGTGGAATTTTCATTTACTTGTTTTTTTTTGCTGCTAGCCAGATGACGCCCCCCATTATAACTCCATCTTTGCCCAGAGACGGGTGTGACCTCAGCTTCTGTCTACGCCCACACCACTGGCCGGTTGCACTCGTGAAGCAATGCATTCAACGGAGCGGAATTTAGCAGACTGCACGCACAGCGAAGCCGCAATGTCTGACATGGTCTTGTCTCACATGATGACTGGGTGACAACCCGAGGCCCGTGACTGACGAGACCCCCCATGTTCCAGGGTAGAGAATAGTGGAAGGTCCACCCCCCACCCCCTGTCCGGTCCAGGCTTCCTGGAGTTCTTTGATTTCCTTTTGCTTTCCTGGAAAAGCAGAAGATTGATGCCTGCTGCTTTTTGTATTCTGTCCTGCTTCCTTAGTAGCACGAGCACAGTTTTTATTATAGTGCTCAAATTGGCTTTAAGCATGGTGGTGCTGGGAATAACATGAGACGAAGCAGAACGCACAGACCGCACAGACCGGGTGGATTGGAAAAACAGGCTGTTTTCCATCAATGGCGAGGGGACCCAAAAGTTAGCTACATCTTGAAGTCAGTCTGTCTACTGTTCCAAATTGGCTGTCTTTTACGTAATTGCTCATCTTTGTATTATATATCAGACTGGTCTCACTGTCTATTAAATGAAATATGCATGCGCACATACGGTTACATAAATACATGTGCCAGCTTGTGATCTGCTGTCTCAAGCAAACCCAAATTAACAAAACCACACTTCAGTGATTAAATAAAGGCAGTTCTACAAGACAAGTCATTCTCAAGTTCTTACAACATGTTCCAAACACAGGTTGTACCTG
>JAOVYW010029171.1:14747-29881 GCA_025775045.1 Hiodon tergisus
GGCTGCCTGTACCACGGCCGTGGCCCCACTCCCTGGAAAGAGAGAGAGAGAGAGAGAGAGAGAGAGAGAGAGAGAGATGAGTGTGCACCACCTAACATCCTTGTTTCTTTTATCCAAAGCGACTTACAGAACTTACAATTTCTACACCCATCCATTTATACAGCTGGATATTTTGCTGAAGCAATTCAGGTTGAATACCTTGCTCAAGGGTATACAGCTGGGGTGGGACTTGAACCAGCACCCTTTCGGTTACAAGCCTGCCAACTTAACCACTACCACCAGCTGCCCTTATAAACACCTTCCGGAAAAAGCAATTGTGCACATCCTTCCTAAACAGCAGCAGCACCACCACATCGTCATCACAGAAAGCCAGAGGGAAATCAAATCATCCCGAAATCATTCTTGGATTTGTAATGTGTGATGAGAGGACTGTTTCAGTCTTTTCCCAGAATACAGGCCGACAACATAACGGACTTCCTTCATAAATGAAGTTGAAAACGGCAACACTTTGAGTTCAGACATATTGAGGCCAAATTGGAAATGCTCCCATAACAAGCACTGTATGCAGCTTCACGTGATCTGCACAGACAGGAGCGTGGGCTGAGTCAACCCCACCACCTCTCGCCTCCAGCACTCTTTCTCAGCTGTCCCGGGCCTCCACCTCACAGGGAGCAGTCTCCTTCCAGGTCACTGAGCACTGGCGGAGACGCAGACGAGGGCACGTCTGCTGTGACACACGGCTTTAGAGTCTGGGACCCTGTCGGTCGTGATCGCGGCTGACGCACTTGGACAGGACGGCGAGACACCATCGCCGTCTCGCTCGCAGGGGGCATCACGAACTGGCGCAGAGGGTAGGACAGGGACACGCCAGGCACAGTTTCACTGAGAAGAGCAGAAGAACAGCTCCTCGCCAATCTGTTTCTATAATAAAACGCAGAAACCTTGGATGCCTTTTGCAAGAAGAGATTATGCACTTTCAAAGGATTATAATAATGCAATCTTTTGAAAGAAAGTAATCTTTCCTATCTCTTTGCCTTTCCGTCACTCCTCAGAATTATCATACATTAAATTCCATGGCGGCTGGGGAAGTGCTCATGAATATGCAAATTTCAAAAGGATACGTTAATGAGGTGCGCAGACAGTGGGGACGTGGCACCAGCCAGCAACAAAGACGTCCTGCAGGCCGTTGCGGGGCAGACGACAGAGGCCCCCAGCTCCTGGCTACCGCCCAATCAACGCCCTTGAGCGAGGTTACAGCAACGAGACCACGTGGAGGTCCATATAACTCGGACATACCATAAACTTGAGAAAACTGGGAAACTGCATAATGAGAGATCTCAGGGAATAGGTATTAGGTTAGTTCATTCATGAGATAGAGGGGATTGAGCGAAAGTCACTGTCCCTCAGCAAACATGACACATGAGGTACTCATTTCAGTAATTCGTTTGAGGCAAACATTCCATAGGCTTCTCAGAAGGGCAGCGAACTGACACAGCGTTTCTTGTGTAACCTCACCAAGCCCCTTTCGCATGCTCTCGTGCCTTTAAGGAAAAGGAGGGGGCAGGACGTAGACCCGAGAAAGTGTCTTTGGTGAGGCCCTCCTATGAAACACCCAGCATGCCTGGGTCATGGATGACTATATCAGCCCGCACCATTGATCACCAATCCACTGACACGACCCAGGACCCGTCGATGTGCGCTCAGAGACTGAAATCAGAAGCTTACAGGATTAACTTCTCATACAGCGCATCCATTTTTTTTTTCATATCACGTCATGCGACGTAGGTTTAACTAGTGACCCTTTAAAACAGGCTCCGCCAACCGGGCTACGTAAATATACAAAACTGAATCTGAAAGTCTAAATGTAAACTGTAAAGTTTTGATTTAAGGTTTTATGCAAAATATTTAGCTATAAGCAGAAGTTACTACAGCGTAGTCATATAACAGAATGAGCATTAAAAATCATTTTTAAACAGCCTCTTTTCTTGAAAAAAATGTCTTATAACGTAAACAATCAGCTGTTTAAAAGTTTAGGTGACCAGCTTCCTCTCGTAGCCATGCCAATATTCATAATATAACCACACCCCACTTTTTTCCTTGGGCTGACTAGTTCAGATCGGAAGGAACACCAACCTGCTCAGTTCTTTACCTTAGCCAATGCTAAAAGGCTTACTATGTAAACAATCAGGCCTGATAAGTCCACGGCACCACTGAATGAACCCTGGCACTTCAAATGGAGGACAAACATACATGTGATGATATAGAATAATTGAGTGGGAAAGAGTCTACTCAGTGTGCAAACATGATCAGCCATGCCAAAGGGGTCATTTTCATTCCAGCAATGGTGTCAAATTAGTTTAGTTAATTAAATATACATTTACCATTGGAGAACATCGACAATTTACCAAGCTGGGGTAAACGGATTACTTTTCCCCCTCACAAGTGATACTTGGCAGAACAGAGTTTTTAACTATGTAATCCTGTCCGTCAGGCAACAACAAAAGCACACACCTAGGGTTTAGTCAAATTCACCGCTTTCAACAACCGCAGGGGATAACCCACAGCACACTTGTTTATTCACAGTCAAACAGCATGTCCTCCTGTGCAGGTATACAGCTACAAGGATTTAATAATATGCCTAGAACTCGATTCTCTGCTGACATGGGGTCACTGAAAAACCGAGGTGGAACATTCTTAAAAGCAATAGCTCCTGTCTGTCACTTACAATAAGCGGCGGTAGGTTAGTTGGTAGAAATGAACTGAAGGTGAATGCAAACCTGGGAATACGGAGAACCCTCAGATCTATAATATCTATAATCTCTTTAAGAGTGGGTCTCTATAATGGCAACAACTCAAGGTCAGAAATGCTTAGTTTAGAACAAAAGTCACAATATGTGATTGGTGGACAATATCACATCACACTGGGACTTTTTTTCCCCCATCTCTGAGGTCTGGAGGAGGCCAGGGAGAAATATTCACGTCAAAATGTATTTGTCACAGGAAACAATGACCCAAACCCGAGCCCTCCAGAACAAACAAATGAACAGTCAGAACCAGACCCCTGTAGCTCCATTTCTTTACCCATGCCTGACTGAATAACGGGGAAGCTGAAAATAAACCCTTAACCTCTCCAATAAATCAGCTTCAAACGGACTGTTTAAACAGTATGACTGGAATCTGGCTGGTACCCCAAATGTTTAAAGTATTAAAGAATATCACCCCCGCATCTTTTGACTGCAAGCTCTGATTCAGACTGGGCCAAACTATACGAGACCATCCTAATTCTCTTCCAGTGACTCAGTTATGAATTCATCAGGGGTTACAACTCAAGATGTCAGGTTAGCGACAAGCTAAGTCAACTGCAGGATCACAGCAGTACAAGACTTGGAGTTGCAGCTTCATCTCCCTCCTTCCACCAGCTATTCCCGCAGACTAACTGACCCATCACTTAAACAATAACCTTGTCTCAACAGGCAATTTATTTTTATATCGGTATGTTAATTGGGGGGAATGAAGAATGAAAGAATGAAAAGAAAAAATCTAAACTATAGCCTACACATTGATGGTTGATGATGAGAACTGGCAATGTCGGTTCTGAGAATTTTGCCCATTTTTTAAAGTACCAGCCAGTTTTCCTATTCGAAATATTACTATTGGAGACCACATAGAATAGTTTTTAGTCACCAAGAATTAAGACTGAACACTGAAATCTTCTTAACTAAAGTATGGTGAAATAATTTTTGAATTTTAGAGTCAGACTGTCACAGAGAGTTATGAGGAAGCAACGTATAAAAGGCAGCGAAAGCGCTAAAGTCTACGCTGAAGTCAGCCTTAACTAGGACTGCTTACTAGAGCATGAGACCAGTGCTCAGAGTGGTTCTGTGAGACAGCGATTTGACACTCGTTGGGATGAGAATCCGAAACCTATGGGATCACATGTCCGCTGCTCGGACCGCAACGTCACGAGCAAAGCCGATACCCACAGGACACCCTGGAGGATGGAAAGATATAACTGAAGCTGGAGCAGTTTAAAACAAAGCATTTTGCAGAACACACTGATGAAACAGCCAGACTGATGAGTCAATGAGGGAAAAAAAGACCTATAAAAGTGAAATTAAGTGAGTAAGATCCAAACCAAGCAAAGCCAAAAATACTATCCACATTATGAAATACTCGGAACAATTTGATGTTAATCCAATACTGAAATAATTGACAAAATCAGGTCGTTTGCTTTTTCAGCTCAGTATCTTAATAAGGGAACTAGTGGAGCAAGTTTTTATTGGCACTACTTGTATAGTTTGGACAATTTCTCACTTCACTTGATCCTCCCAGACACTGGTAACTGTCTCAGAGTGACAGACTGTAAAATACATCACAGAGGTGAGCAGCAGGGAGGCTGGAACCCATAAAACACTCACAAAGCCAGGCGTTTAATCGGTTCAGCAGTTCTACCGGACATATTGTGAATATCAAACAGGTCCACTGCATCTCACAAAGAAGGTACTGGGAGGGTCGCCGTTTTGGCACTGCGTGCCATTGTTGTACCCGGAAAAGGCCCCGTCCACCCACCTCCGCTATGTCACATTGAAGTCGCTCATCAGCAAACCAGCAACGTGGGAGAATTTATCTTGCAGGACTGAAAGGGACAAAGCAGGAGAACGCCATACAGGTAAAACCTTATCGTGGTCAGAGATGTGCTCCGGAGGCAGCTTTGTTATAAATTTACAGAAAGCTGAATGGACAATTCAAGCTACACCAATCTGTCCATGAACTGGGGGTTATAAACTCAATTAGATGGGTGCAGACATGGCAGGATTTAACGTCTACACAATTAACCACCGAGGCAAAAAAAGGAGACTGGAGAGTAACGATGTTAAAGAATTTCCTCATAATGCAGATAATGCTGAAGATCAGGCCACTCAAACTCGAAATGGTCTTAACAACAGCCACCCATCTGGCATCAGCAGTGGTAAGGTATTATAAAGTACTTAATGGGGAGGCCAATAGAGAATTGTTAAAAGTAGTTTCCATTATCTTTTTTAACGTAGGTTTCCATAGGAATTTAAGGGAATTAAGAAATGTTGGGTATATATTCACATAGACGGTATTTTTCTTAGACAAACTTCTAATGCAAATAAAAACACATTCAAACGTCATCCAGTTATGATTTTTAACATGCTAGCTAATGCCTAATGTTGTAGATTAAGTTAGTATGCCGAGATGAAGGAATTATTTTTCCATTACGTAAAAAAACCCCACATTTAATTCAAAAGCTAAGATTGGTTTACAATTGTACACAAAACATTATTTACAAAATTACTAAAAGCTATTTGAGATTTACAAGGGGGGCCAAATGCAAGTAAAATGTCAAGTTCAAGCAAAAACATTGCTTCTAGTTGCCCAAAATGCTTGGAAAAATTGCAGGGCTGACCCCCATAACCGGCGGTACTTAACACACTGTGCGAGGAAAAAGATAACCGGTTTCTACACTTTCACGGCAGCACAGTGAGGTGATTTTTGGAAGAAAACAGAGAAAAAACTATTCTACAAAAATATAAGCAGTTTGCTAACGGCATGCCAAGACTCATTTAATGGCATAATGTGATACCGATACATCGCCTATATACTACACAAAAAAGAAAAAAAAACCTTAGCTATCTTTCTCTGCTCCAACTTTTTATCCTCACTGCAGTGGGAACGGGAGGCAGGGGGCCATGTTAAAACAAGGCCTTTTCCCACAGGAACTATCTAAAACAATGGACTTTCTGGATGAGAAAATAAACCTGCAATGCACAGCACCGTAATTGTAATTGTACTTCCAACATATTTATATAAAATGTGGAACGACAACTTAAAACATTACCCAGTGGGTGTGTTAAATGAAATGTCACTAATAATTTGTGGTACTGTTTTTGACCTACTGACCAACCAAATGCTTTATAACATGGAGTACCAAGGCTACTGAAATGGAAATTCATTTTTCTGTGTTGGCTTGGGTTTTATTATAAGCCCATTCACTAGTGATTTACAAAGGCTGTGAGAGGTAACCGGCCCTTTTACTCATGCTCTTAACCCTAACCATGCACAGCAGTAGGAAGAAACAAAAAGCAATGAGGCAATGTGTCATTTGGTTTTAGAGCATCACAACCTTCAGACTTGCTAACTACAAGTCTTAAGTACCAAACTTGGACAAATGCCACTGATACGTAGCTTGGACTTTGTGGGGAAGCAACACACACTCAGCTCTGACCACCAGCAACAACAACCCAGGTATACAATGCAAAAAGCAATCAATTTTGCCTTCCTGATGACATCGCATCTGTTGACGCAATAGCGAAATTCAACATGGGACCGTATAAAGAAGAGGTTAATTAGTAAACACAGGACTAATGCAAATCGTTTTGACTTCAAAACCCAGTGCTGGAAAGGCAAGAAGAGAGGCCCCTGTAAAATGACGGCAATTGATTTGGACTAAATGTTGGGCCTTGATAGTTGAGGAAACACCATCAGAGAACAGACAGGAGTGAAATTTATCACCCAGTAGAGAATAATTCTGCAGAGAGCCAATCAAAAGCAATAGGAACTCTGGTTCCTGCAAACGGTAGAAGAGCCCCACTCAGGAAAAGCCGCCCGGAGAACGAAACAACTAAAACGTTTTAATCAGTATTGATTCGAGACTCGTTCCAGTTAACAGGGAAGAAAAAAAGCACCTATAAAGAATCCCACCTGACAACCAAAAGCTGCAGACCAGCTAAGGTTAAGAGAGCGCATACTCTCGTGATATTAATGCCAAGCAAAGAAGCTGCCAGAGTTGCTTTTAGATATTCTTTCAGACGGAAGATGTCACAGTAAAGAGATTGACTGCGCTCTTGCTTGGAACAACGTATTCACAGCAACGGGGTTTTGCGATTGTAGCGACTACTGTTCGGCTTAAAAGTGCCTCTTGTGTCTGAATAAATATGTTATGCCAAGAAGGCACTCTCATTCACTAATTTATCACAGACTGTGACCATCCCCGACCCTCATCGTTTGAAACTCCCAAAAGGAAGGGCTGATGTCATCTCTAATTAGTAGGCCACCTATCTGCAGTGAAAGCCCAAG
This sequence comes from Hiodon tergisus, assembly GCA_025775045.1. Classification (NCBI taxonomy): domain Eukaryota; kingdom Metazoa; phylum Chordata; class Actinopteri; order Hiodontiformes; family Hiodontidae; genus Hiodon; species Hiodon tergisus. The sequence goes on from JAOVYW010029171.1 coordinate 21,849, forward strand.
TTTCTGTGGTAGGCCGTAGTGGCAAGGCCAGTGGACTTCCGAGAAGAGGATCTTTGGATACTCCTGTTCAGCAATTTGAAAATTTGAGAAAGCCCACTACAATCAAGAGGGATAGAAACAAAAAAAACAAGGGAGTCATCATGAACTAACCTTTGAGGAGATTTACAAGTAGTACTTACTAAATTGTTCATATAATTATAGGATGACTTTCAGACTGCAGGGTATGGTAATACTTATATTCAAAAAGCAGTGACTTTTTCTTTTTTTCTTTTTCAGTCAATCCGTGTAGATTGCAGTGAATGGCATGAAAGTAATGGTTAAAGGAAGAAGCCCTACATTGATCTGTGAGGTGTCAGAGGGTCATGAAGACCGTATAACCCAGCACAGCTGGGCCCCACCATCAACGCACTTAAGTGTGTGCATTCAGTACAATAGTACAAGACAGCTACTCACAGGGGGAATGGTAGTGATAGTGAGATCCGATAGTGGAAATGTCATGCAACATACATGCTTTTTTTTTGTGGTTGTGACATACTGCAGGACAGGTTTCACAATTGTACCAATCTCTAGGTTTTAGTAGGAAGCATCAAATAGATATACATCACCTTGTTTTGAGTCATTTATCCAACTTACGTCATTCCAACTTATTTCTTGCATACGTTTTTAAAGTTTAAAATAAAGTTTATGTGAATTGATACAGCATTAACATTTCCTGACATTTTCCGTGCAAAAAAAAAAATGCTTATCACAGGGTAAATGTTCGATTGTAACAGATTTATTAAAAACTAGGCCTATTCCTTAACCTACGGCCTGTGTCTTGGATCCTTCCGTTCTAGACAGACACATACCTGGCCCACCCATCCTTCTCCACGTCTAAGCTCCTACCACCTGGAACTCCAGGTTATGACAGTAGTTCCTTTCTAATCGACTCATTGAGGACAATGATCTCTTGTCCCCAATATTAGAATAAGAAACCACCCCATTTGGCAATTGGATCCTTTCTTCCAAAAAGCCACCATATTGTATCTATACATTATCAGGCAGCATGCAAAGGTTATAACAATTGAGCTCTTTAATTAAATTTATCATTGTTCTGAGTCAACAAAAAACTTTTTTCCAAGTGTTAGAGGCTTTATATCATGTTTAAAAAAAATCCTCCACAGTCATAATCCAGCCCTGCAACACTTGATGCTGTCTGGCACAGTCCAGCTGGCAATGGCAGGGTCAACCAAATTCCCACCAAGACAGACGTCCCTTCTAAAATATGATTGGAAGAAAAATATGTCTATTAAAAAAATGTAAAATACAAAAGTTGCAAGCATACTGTGGAATGCGGTTGACTTCAACGTGAAAGACTAATGGTAGTATTAGTAGGAAAATAGCTACCATGTGCTAAAGTAAGCCAGAGATTTTCAGAATAAAGCTTCTGATCAACCACATCTCTGTCGTTTTAAAAGAGAAATTTGAGCGAAGGCCTGAGCACTGCGCCCTACAAGAGCACTGCGTGTGCAAACTCCAGAGAAATTCTCAGTAACATAAGAAGTCGTGTTGACTTTCCTCCAAAGTGTCCTGCGTTCTTCTCTTGTATTGAGGAAGGGAGGGAGGAAAGCCTGAAAAAAGATTACAATAGAGATTCTGCTTGCCTCCTGCTACAGGCCAGAACTGCAGACTCTCACTTGAGAGTCATCTTCATGCTCACACGTGAAACGTAAACTCTGGCTATGACCGAGGAGCAAAAACAATGCTAACCTGAGCAGGAGTCAAACCGCCAGCCCCAGGACAAATAGGGGAACGGCAGTTCAAGGCCCGAGTCAAAGCCATTTTAGGGCTGTCTGAAAAGCAGGCACACTTCTTCAACAGAATCCGCTTCAAGCATAAAAAGCACATTCTGTTGTCTAATATTAAATGCGTCACAACAACGGTTCACAATGCTACACCAATCTCTTCAGTCAGTCCCTTTGATAAATCTGGTGGCCATGGCCTATGCTGACTGCATGAAATGGGCTTCATCCGCCAAATACAAATAAGCATTTCTATTTGGAGTACAATCTTCTACGGAACTGTGGGAAACTATTGAATGAATCATCTCCAAAGTTTACATACAATTCTTCCAAGTAAAGTCAGAAAAACACTATTCGATACAGCCTCTACCGTTACATTATAGTAGAATAGAACATGTATGAGAATACATAATTTAAGAAGGCTATTTATAACGGAGTCACAGTTTTGCCCAGTTACCCAGAAGAACTTAACCATAGCTAGAGTTGTATAAAGGACAGGGCTATATTACTGCCATTTATAGTTTTTACCAAACTATTTACCAAGTGTGCTACACATTTTACAGACTGAAATACTGCAACTCTATGGAGATAGATTGCGTGTATTTTGATAAAATACCGCTGACCACCTTTCGCGTTGGTAGTAAGGTTGGTATCCTGAATGGAGGTGCAGTACCTTGCAAAAAGCCAAAGTTTAATATCGGGAGATTTACAAACTAGGCCAGTGGATTATGGGCTAAGGCGGAGAGCAGAACTAAAATCCCTGAGGGTTACAGTTCAGGATGTTTTATAACTCAGTATTTAAACAGACAAATTCAAAAGGTTAATATGGGCTCTGAGGGAACAAACTCCGGTAACGTTAACCATATTCCATGGTGCACGCTGAGGATCACTGACCGTCACCTGAACCAAAAACTGAGATCTGAAGGCACAAAAAAAATGGTAACTTTAGAATGTATTAAATTATATGCATTTACAAAAAAAAAATATATTTTTTTTAATCCACTGTAGCTACGAGTATAGTTATGCTACCCTGTGTCCACGAGAGGGCCACCATCTACCAACAAAGACCATACATGCCTGGTTTTCTCGTTAAAAGATTTATTAACGGAACAATTTAAGTTCTCACAATATTTGCATATGAACCAAAATCATCAAATAAAAATAGGCCAATAGAAATTAAGTGCCGCAGTCTGCAAAGGCTCTTTCCGAGACCCTGTCCTAGGATTCAGATCTGCATGTTAAAATGCGTAATAATTTCCCCACCATGACCGGGAGTCCTGAGCGGAGCCGCGTGCCTTCCAGGGCAGGCAGAAAGCGAGTCAGGGCTCCTGGTGGCTCCTCACTAAATTACAGCTCATGTAGGCGTCTTAGTGGCATCGGAAGGGATGAGTCACTCCAAAAATCAGCACTGAATCAGCACAGAGTGGCTGCACGGAATGCAGTATGTCAAAGGATGGGTGGCTCAGAGGGTTGAAGGAGCACAGCTACAGTTCCCCATCCTCCCTGTGTGTGTGTGGCAAGGAGAAGAGGCGCGTGTGGGTCTAGGATATGCTACAGGTTGAAACATTGACCAAAGAGAATGCACAACTTTTTTTTTATTCCATTTTGCTGCTCAGCATTTCAACAGGTACTGATTAAGTTATTGCGAAGTAGAGATTGGGTTAATTAGCTGATCAGTATCATGGGACCCACCTACTGGTTTCCAAGGTAAACATTATATAAAACAAGGTAGAAAGACCTGCTAAAATGTCAAAAAGACTCACTGATCGATTAATTTCTTCAAGAGCTGTGACATATATTGATGATTTAAAAACCAATACAAAACTAATTCAAATAAAAATATTCTCATTCATTCCATGCTTGTACATCAGGCTAACTTAAAAAATGCCAGGTAGTCAACCGAGGGTCCAGGTCAATGTTTGGGGTTCAGAAGCACTCCTGGACTAAGAACAATCTGCAGGCCATGGACGATTATAAACCGAGGAATGCCATTCTGTTACACAAATTCAAATGGTTAGAAACTGGAATGTAGCTTGTACCTCATTACAGAAATAAGATCCACGTTTCTGTCCAATGTAAAGCAAGTAGGCAAAAACAATTAATTATCACGTACAATTTCCAGATATTTAGATTTTCATTACATTTTAATCTGATCACTGATATTATAATTAATATAACTGAAAAGACTCTAGGATATTGTTAACCGGTGAAGTGGCAAACCAGCATGTTCTATTTTTTAAAAAGTGAACTATAGACCACTAAAATGTGTCAAACACCGCTTCATTCACACATAACCATTGTGATTTTATTATAACATTCTCAAAAGTTATCTAAACATTTGGCTAAATAGCTCAGGGAAGTACCCACCCACTTGACACTTGCGGTCAGCACACTGCCAAATACCGCAACAGACAAATGGCTAGTTAAAATACACGAGAACCGTGCATGGCAGTAGCTAGCTAACGTTAGCTAGCTCCCTCGTCTATCCAGAAATAGTGCACGATACCCGTTTAACCAATTAACTTCAGATATTACAATTAGAAGACAACGAATAAAACGGTCATTCAACAACCATGAGTCAGCTAGGTGCGTAGGTGGGTAGGTATTCGTCAAACAACGTTGCGATCGCGAAGTTGCTGCATTCGTTCAGTACACGACCACCGGCGCAATACCTTGCCTATACGATGTTAGCCAGGGTTATGCCATTTTTATAACATGAGTTAGCAAGCTAAAGACATTCAACTGGCTAGCAAGTACGAGTCATTTTGCTTAAGAGTATATCATTGTCTGTGTAAGCAAAATTGCTCTAATTACGGAAAACTATATTATTTGCCAACTACATATCTGAGTATAATGCAATGTGCTAGCTAGTCACTCACCAATCACCTCCTGCAGCTCATAATCATCTTTGTTGATGGACCACGGTTGGGAGCTCAGGTCCTCCGACATGGCTGTAATTCGCCTTCAGACTGTATGGAGTATACAGTGTCGAACTTTAAGGAAGTGGTTTATTTGTTTTCTGTAAATAAAAAATGGTTATTATTCCAAGCAGGTCAGAAATGGTACTTCCCTCACTTGTAATCTTTCACGGCTCCTGGTATCACTCCTAAACTTTGCTTGTAGCACCACATTCCCCGCCCATCACGTTCCTGACATAAGCGAAAAGTGGAAACGTAAAGTTGCCATTTTGTGTGAGGCGAATGCAAGCGTACCGTCTTCGTTTTGATTATATAGTTTGACATAATTCAGGAAATTCCCCCACGGAAACTCGTACTTGTCAATAATTAAAGATTCCCAGGGCTCATTGTTAAGTTAAAAATGCTCATGTGAAATGCGATATGCCGATGATTGTTTTTAGCTACTTCTAATGTACCACAGCACACGTTAATCCAATAGGGTTATTCCCCCGCAATTGAATTCGCTACCAAGGAAGTGCTTATAGTTAAATTGCGACAGTGAGCCACAATATTTATGGCAGGTTATAGCTTTCAGAACACAGTGCGGAAATCATTATAATTTGTACAGACATACGCTTCCAATTGGTCAATATTCGACACTTTAATTAATCGTTGGCAGTTTTCGCTGTCAATCAAATAAAAATCTTCAGAGCGCCTATTTACTTCGAAACTTCCGCCTTCACGCAGATGGTACAAACCGGGATCAAGATCGACAGTTGATTGGCCTTAACGTCTAGGGGCTCAAGTACCATTCGTCGACAGGTAGAAAATGGGCGTTGTCCTAGAAAGCTAGTACTGTGTAAGTGGCAAGGGTTGCCAGTTCTTTCATAAATGGAGTAGTCAAGCTGAATTTATGTTCTTGTGGGGTAATTTATTTTTATAATTTTCTAGTCGAGGCATTAAACGTTGGTTACCTGTTCTATGGAAATTTGCATCCACGGGGCATATTTCCTCTAGACAGTTAAAATAACTGGACGTTGCCACAAACATTCATATGCTAACGAAGCTGTTCATCTAAAAAGTAAAAAAAAAACACACGCAGCACATTATTGTGCAGGGGTGTTCAGTTACCTGCCGCGATATACATTTGAGAATTTTAAATGACAATATGAAAAAGTTCCAATTGATAGCTTTTTGATGTATTTTTGTTTTGTTTTTGTTAAATCTTTGCATATAAATATGTTATTATAATCTGCACTAACAGTCATTAATACCCTTGAAGTTCCGACCACCTCTTCACCTAGTCCAATTGTTGTTTTTTTAACTAGGCATATTAATGACTTGTATTTCTCACTAGTGTAATACGCTGGCATTTTTGTTTTCTAAAATGCTTAGACAAAATGTATTTAATTGATGAAATATTATAGCTTTTTAAAATCTCTCACGCTTCAAGCAGGTGAAAAGACAACATTGTTAAAACATTCAGATGCCCCATAAAGGGACTGAGGATGTTTGCACACTTATTCCCAGGGTAGTCTGCGCGAGACTCAATTAACAAACTGCCACACTTAGGCCTGTACCAAAATCTGATTACGCTGTTCATGGGGAGGACCCTGATTTCCTGTTTCAGACTACACTGCCACATAATTAAACGTTTTAAGTAAATCTGTTTCTTTCCTAATAAATCATACATTCCAATGCGAACACGATGCTATATGTATTGCATCGTAATGGCACCTAAGGTTATGAGAAATAATACAACAACAAAATGTGCCAACAGCTATACAAAGTTGAAAGTAAATTCCCAACTCTAACCCCACCAGCTGGTCGAAGACGGATTACTTATATGTGTCAGTATGCGAGCTGCAGTGGAAATAAGGTGCAATTGACTCGGGGGTAAACCGACGAACAGCTGCTCGTTTCCTCAGCTTCTTTTTCCTCAAGGAAACTGAAGACACCACAGGCCACTGTTGCGTCAATCTTTTGCTGCCACGCAGTGGTAGTCATTGGAAGCGCAGCTCATCGAGTGCCAAGTTTTAAAAGCTGAAAGGCTGCATCCACTGCCATGTGCCAATTATAGCCATTTGAAGGTGCTGGTGCTGCTAAGCAGAAAGGCGGTTCGAAGTGCAGTAAAAACTCTAATTGTTTTCCTGTGACAAACACTGTAGCTCTGTGCGTGTTTCGTGTTGACTTCCTTGTTTCTGCTCTGGTGTGTTTATCCATCGCCCTTCCATTGCAAGCATGTCACCTGCTACTTTCTCTCTCTACCACATCATCCATCAGCTTTTTCTTCCAAGGAAGGAAATTCTCCTGTTTTTTCATAGCACTATTTCATTTTAGGAACAGGCATTGATGTTGACATTTATGTAGCGGCCTTCTACAATTGGTGCTGATTCATGCTTTCCTGCCTGTTCCCTGCTCTGTGTTGGACGTACTCGCAAGCATATTACACAGGAAGCGCGACTATGAAAACACTAGGGTTCTGACAGGAATTTTTAAAAAGCTGATAAACTACCCAAAAAAAGGCCGGTATAAATCTCTTTCACTCAGGGGAGCAGAAAGTGTGCAGGTGTATAATGCCAAAACATAGACATGTGACTATGGACAATATGGGAGCAGTAATAATTTAATACTTGACACTTAGGATATTGTGAGTTTATGTGAATATGAGGGGTTGGGGTGTTGCTAGTTAACTCTAGAATAGAATGGCCGAAGTACAAATTTATTAATGTGTCAGTATGGAGCTGAAATTTTCATTTGTATAGCTGGTGTCAAGGATTTCGGGGCAAGCGGTTATTTCAGCATACCTTTGAAGCCGGTGGTAGAGAAGTGTTGAATGCTGAGCATTGTATTTGAAGAGGAGAGCAATTACTGGGTTTCTGGAGCTTCCCTTTCATAATAATGTCACTGTAATAGTCCAGATGCATTCTATTTTATTTTAAGGCGCCCGGTTCTTTTAGCAGTATTCACAAAATGATTCTCTGAGTTAATGTCAGATTAACATTATTTCTCAAAATAAGAAATGTCACATATTTATGTTTACAGTTTACACATGTATTGTAATGAAATTAGCCGCTTCACAATGGCCTGCATAAGATATTTGTATTAACAAATGATCAATGGAAACGTAAAAGCCTACTGAAGACTGCATGAGTACCACATTGTAGAATATATTTGATCATTTCAGGCACTTCTTGGCACTCCCCTGCTAGAACAGTAAAAGTTGCTCAGTGAGTCATCTAAATCACAGTCTAGTCTGGCTGTTTCTATTTCACAGTGCCAAAGTGGTTGTTCAGTGCTTTCTGTTTCACAGTGCCAAAGTGGTTGTTCAGTGCTTTCTGTTTCACAGTGCCAA
>JAOVYW010029200.1:0-13465 GCA_025775045.1 Hiodon tergisus
GGAATACATCGATCTTGGCCTCTCACCTGGCAAACCTGCCTCTGGCCCCTCTCATGTAAAACGACTCATTTTGCGCAAACGTGTCTGTGTTGTAAGGCGTGCATTTTTTGATCACATCCCGTGCACACTGGTGCCGGTTGTCACCAGCCCAGCCCAGGAGGAAGCGCAGAGTTTCCGGGACAGCTGATGAATCACATCTTGGCACCTCTCATTACTTTGTCACCGCTTGTCTCGGTCTAGCCTCCCCTCAGTGGGTTGGTAATGACAGAGCCCTGGAACCCTGGAGCTCACTTCCCCTTTCAGGGGAAGGCCGTACCACTAAGGTTATAATTCACCCTCACACTTATTTCAGCACGATAGCCGTGATTTGCAGCGATAGGAGGACGTCTGCGGATGAAATCAAAGATGGGTTCTGCACATGGTGCCTTACGAGAGCCTCATTCACTGTACACATCGAAGACATTAGAATGCGTATAAGGCCCTCACCAGATACAAAAAAAATATCAATTAAGGTTTTATCGGTTCAAGTACGTCGACAGACATAAAGGCCTTCTCAGTGTGACGTTCATTCATGAACATTCTAGAAGTGTTCGATTAACAGCCATTCACACTGCCTCTTAGATTCTCACATCGGTTTTTATTTGTGGCCAATAAGGCCTGTTTCGGTGCGTAGAAAACATGCAACGTACACTTTGAAAGGAACCAGATTGCTTACTCAGTGATGCATGAAGTGACCTAGTTTTTCTTTTGCCTTAAAAGCAATTCCAATGATGATATTAAAGTTGCCTTGAAAAAACAAACAAAAACATGTCACTTCAACACAACAACACTGGGAGGGAAATCAAAAGGAACTTCAGACCACATCACAAAACAATACATCTAGATGTCTTCACATTTACGTCAAATATTTCTTAGAGTTGTCTACCCTGACATGTCCAGCCTTGCAAAAAATTACACACTTGGCTGCGCACAGAACTGTAAAGTCTACTTGGCAAAAAACTGCATGATTTTCTCCTTGAACGTAAAATGCATTTACAAGTCAATTGTTGAGGGTTGTGTCACTCTTGGGACAGCAGGGAGAAATATGTGGAAGTCAAAGCGGGGTGTTTTGTCCCCCCCCCCCCCCCCATCGGATACAGAGCCTACAGTGCAGTTACCTGGAGGATGGATGCCTCGGTTGTCATGGCGACGATCCGATTCCAGGTTGCCTTGTCTTGAGCTGCTGGGATCCCCGTCTCCTGTTCTGGAGGGGACCACAAGGACAACGCTCACAGAAACGATCCGCATATTGGTAGCGGATGAGGCTAACACGAGGAGCGTGAACAGAAGCTAATTCCTTTTGTTCAGACATGGCGTTCATCAGATACTGCCAGGTACGAAGTGATGAGGAGTTTATTAGGTACAGGTGATACTGCATCTCTGATCTTCACCATTCAACCAATGTCTGGCCCCTTCATGGAACCAGATGATGTTGTCCTTTGTTCGGTAGTTCATTTTGGTAGATATTAGACTTAAGGCAAAGGAAACCTTTTAATTTACATGTGTATTGGGCCAACATCGTATATTTGGTACAGGAGTACAGATCCAGTGTCACCAGTAACACATCAGTGACAACCACACATGGTCACGCTTTGTTATAAAAATATGAAAAAAAGCTTCATAGTAGCTCATAAATCCTAAGGCACGTGGCACGTTTTAAAGTTTTATTTAATAAGGATGAACTTCCCTTTCAATGGAAACATTTTTAAAAAAAGGGGAAAAAAGAAACAAGAAACCAGCCCATGGTGAATGTAACCAAAAGACTGTGGAAAGGCTCTTTAACCTTGAACGGTATTTTTATGACCTAAAACACCAGAAGCCCACTGGTGAGTGAAAAGCCAAGATTCTCCCATTTGAACCATTTGAATTCCCCTCGAGTGACTGCGGTTATCGCTTGGCATTTCCTGGCAAAGTCTTAGAGGTCAAGTTGTTCCCTTAACGTCTGACGGGAACTGTGTCATTCGCCTGGGGGACTGGATGTGCACAAAGCCCTCACAAGGGGTTCATGCCAGAGGGAGATTCCTCCAATACACATAACCGCTGCCGGAGAGGAAGACGCAATGCATTTCTAAGCATTATTGAAAACATAATAAGTCCTGATGGGCCAATATGAATCCTCTTTAATATGTGATTAATTATATTAGGTTTTTTTTTTTTTTTTTCCCCTTTCAACTTGGCCCAAAGCCGTCTGAGGTTTGGAAGTAAAAGGGAGTGTGGCCCTGACGTAGCTTTCCAGCTCTGAAGGAGTTCAAACAGAGTTTCCAGAAAGTTGGATTTGCTCAGCCCAGAAGACGTGGAGCTCTACCTGGATCTACTTCTGATTGTGTGAGTGGGTGATGCACTCCACCTTTTCAAATGCTGCATTTCAAATGAAAAAGGGTGAAATGACGACAGGAGAAACTTTTTAAAATGTGTCTTAAGAGCGGCGACTAAAAGAATCAAAATAGAAAAGAGGACGGAAAATCTGGACTACATTTGGAGTAGGATTGGTTGGGGGCATCTGGTCAAGCTGGGGAAAGGGAAAGATTATAACAGACAGGTTAAGGATAGAGAGGAACAAAGCTTACACAAGCCACACCCCCGCCCTGCCCGGGTGCCACAGACGCACTAAAAGATCATTCTGCTCAACAACGCTCTTTTCAGTGATTGGGGGGGGGGTAGAAAGAAAATGGTTAGTATGCCCTTTTATCTTAAAGCCAAAACTTAAGCCGGCTCAGAAAAGCTTTTATTCAGAGTTCTATTAGCTACCAGTTCAGATCCAACATATAACCCTGCAGCCATTATGCGTTTGTCTCCCCATCATCAGAAAGCTTTGAATATATATCTATGTGTTTTGTTTAGTTTTGTTTCTCAATTTTACCTTTGTTTCAGGGAAGACCTCTGCGGTGACGTGTATACGGGCTCTTCCTGTGAGGGGGGGATTAGAAGACTGAATTTATATCTCTTGTTTTCTCTCAGGATTGTGACTGGTGTAATGCTATGGTGTTTGCAGTCACAGTAATGCACCCTGAATGTTGTTGACAAACGAAACGTTGACTTGACTTCGTCATGCTCAATGTTTTGCCTGTCGGTGTAGCTAGAATGTAGTTGATTGCACGATGGAATGGGGGTGAATGATTTTGATCAGACAAAGACTGGGGTACTGATGCCCACCCGGCGTTGTTCCGAAAGGATAGGGTTAGTGTTTTAAGGGTAAAAATAGGGTTAGGATTAAGGTTTTCAAAGCTTGCAAGTTAACAAATTGTTTCATGAGGCTACTGGACACTAAAAATCATATTGTATGTCTTAGCTAACTAAACCATACAAACGGTAACCTCATTTATTAACTAGCTTGCTAATTTAGGTTGTTAATAACATCCAGCTTTTAGCAATGCAAATCTTAATGGTGTTTAAATTCCCATATAAGGTAGAACCAGTAAAGCTTAATTTCATATCCATGAAATCTAGTGTGATTTATTTATTAGTCAGCAGATCTGTCTATACACCAACAAACCAATGCAAACAAACCAATGTTTATTCAAGCAAACCAATGCTAGCAATCCAAATATTTGCAGTCCAGCTAACTAGCTAGCCAGAGTAAACACCAATAAACTGATTACTACATAAGCGAGCTAACACAGAAACAAAAACAAAAAGACCCATAAAACCTATAAACCTATAAACAAGCCAGAAAATAAATACTCTCAAACCCAAATATATTCCTGTGTTCATTAAGGAGCCAACATCGGTCCAAAATGCGGAAGTTTATAAAATGGCTTTGCCTGTAATATCCTGTGATAAAGATATCTAGGATCGGTTAACGTAATTTATGTAGTTAATGAATGGTTATTTACATACATTCGGTTTGGGGAACATGATGACGTATTCAAGCAGTGCTATAGGCGGGTGGCAAGTGTGATCTTGAAGAATAAAAGAACCATTTAGCACAAAGTAGCGTGTGATTAATTAGACACAAGTGACAGTGTAACTCTACTGACACAGAAAACATTACCAGTACCCCTACTGTACGGCCGAGACTCAAGTGCAGCGTCTTATTTGTGGGAATTTCTCACAACAACCAATCAAAGTAATCCTAATGCAAATATTCAGGAAGTTAGACCCATGGTCACCCATTTTTATTTCCAAATTCTAAAAGCCCTTCAAATGGGTATTCTGTAGATGCCATAAACTTGGCCGGCTGAGTCGTTTCGATTGAAGAGAGAAAACAGGAACCTGATTCAGTCTCATCACACTATCTTCATTCATAGACACATGTGAGGAGTCACTGAAGGACAGTGGATAAGCTCAGCTGTGTCCAGTGGCCAGCACAAGGGATGATCTCTGAAGGTACCCTTAGATAGCTTAATCTTTGCTTAACAAAACACCTGGTAAATGTTGACCTTCTGCGTTTCCTGAGAATTTCTTCCCCTGACTTTTCACCCCCTGCCTTACCGAAACATTGCCCACGGTCATCTTCCTCACAACAGTGTCGATGGAAAGACTGAACACGCGGCCTGCGTTGGCGTAAGAGGCCATTTTAAGCTACAAGGAGAGGCAGCCGTCAAGTTCTGCTGCCCCTAATAAGTACAACTGTAGGTTTTTGACACAGAAGTTGCAGCTTTCCTTAAATAGAGCAAACAAGTCCTCCTGTGGCTATTGAACCTGCTCATCCTGCTCAACCCACACTGAGAGTCACAGAGGAACTCAAAACAGGACATCCTGCCATACAGTGCTGGTGTCACAGTTGGCAGAGAAAGGCAGCTGCAGAGACCTTCCTGCTCTGAGGGGGTCACATCTGAGAGCAGAAAGAGGTCTAGAGGCTCCACTGTGGAAATCATCTAGCTCTGTCGTGTGTGTGTGTGTGTGTGTGTGTGTGTGTGTGTGTGTCTGTGTTTGTGTGTGTGTGTGTTTGTTTGCGTGTGTATTCAAGGGAAGCAAATTCTAACCAATTTAATACCCCACATCATCAATTTTATCCCCGGGCTGAGAGATTATTGCATGATTCACATCCCTGTGAATGTGTTGCACCTGAGGACTTCCCCAAAGTGTGTAACATTCATTCCAGTTCTCCTCTGCTCATCTGGTGACTCACAATACAATATAAAAAATACTGAATATATAATTAACATTATTGTGCAAAATTATACTTATTCTTAGTTACACTTTCTCAGTGTTAATAACTTTATCTTTATCATTTTGAACTGAAAATCCTCCCTCAGAATGCAGAGTGCTCTGCACTTGGCCTTGGATCGATACGTTGGAATTCCGATGTCATCCGTATCACCACGACGCTTGTTGTGTTATTAATTACTTTTTAAAATCACTGTGTATATTTGTCGGGAATGGGTATATTACATTGCCAGATGCTATTTAGAAGAGAAAGTATAAATGAATCCTTGAAACACTTAACTGGCAGAGCCACCTATATTTCCTCTAATTTATAAGGGCCTTTCAGTCATGAAAATGTTCAACTTAAATTGACAGAGAGTTTTTGAGACTCGTGTGCATAAATATTGAATCACATGTTAAAGATAAGTTTTTGTTGTATTATATGTTACTTGTGAAAGGAGTTTCTTGTTTAAAAAGGGACTGAATAAAGAGCTGGCAGATCCCTCCCATAGTCAGATCTGCGGACTGCAAACTTATCTCTCCAGATTTCAACCTCGGTCGGACGCTACAATGTGAGCGCAGGTTATGACGCACAATGCTCGGTTCCTTTTACGCCGGACTGAAAAGTCATTGTTCTGGTCTGGATGCCTGTGCCGCAGCGTGGAGACAGGAGTCATTGTTCCTTCCCACTTCCTGGTTTGGCTCACTCTATATAAAGTGCGAATACCTGCGGCCTTTTGTCTCCCGCCTGCCAATTAAGAACGCTCACAATGACGATCGTGCTCAGGCGGCCCGTAATCGAGTGAATATTAACTGCAGGTCAAGTCCATAAAGCCCGGACGAGGCCAGGCGCTTCCTGCTATGTGTAAATGTGTGTTGACGGTGGTAAGGCGCTGATTTTCCACCACTGCTGTAGTAGTTACCAGCCCTGGGCTCTGCCCGCCACGCTTCTCTCCAGGCCTTGAAACTCCCCTGACCTTTTCTTTTCCTCTCCGGAACGCAGAAGATGCTCAAAACAAGCGTGCCAGTTTCTTCTTATTTTTCCTCCAGTTTACGGAATTTACATTTTACACGTCAGAAAGAAACCATTTTGTTTACACTTGTGACAGTCCAAGACTTCTGGGCCGACTTTGTTGTTTTTAAAACTGTCCTCCCTTGTGGGTGCGGACAATGTAAATCTGTTCTCATCCCAATAAAAATGACAGACACTAAACAGAGCTCGCTGTATTTTAGCCCAAATGATCTTTTTGTCACTTGCCAGAACACCAGATGGTATTAGTCAATACATCAGAGTATATGGCACTTCTATTTTACAGACCATTGTTTGACAAGATGTGTCGTGCTTTTGTGGAAGTCTGTACCAAAAGGACCATTCACTGTGTCTGAAACCTCTGGGTTTCCTACAGAGATCACTGCCTGTGTCCAGATGTAAAGCCGCGCGGACAAAAAGGGACATTGTCCCCTGGGTATTACTGTATGAAAACTGCACTTTCTTGATAAAGAATTTCTTCAGCTTTGCCCTCTGCGCTTCTCAATGTACATTTCAGAGGAGTGACACTTCCACAAAAGTGGAAGCATACGCAAACAAGGGACAAAGCGCTCTTGGTGGCGCGGACGAAGGAAACGCGAACAACGTGGGTCTCCCAGGGTACTGAGTTGCTTTATGCTTCTGCACGATTATGCACAGGGCAGATTCAGGAATTCAGTGTCAAGCTCGAAAACTTATCGAAGAATTTGAGGTTTTTGTCCATTCATTTTTTTGTGAGGAGCACAGACCGCTGAGCATGATGTACGATCAAGACAGACACAGAAATAAGCCTGAGGGCACACATCAACCGAAAACCATCTTAGAGGAACAACGTGAAGCATTTCCTTCAAAGTTTTAACTTTCCATTACGGGAAACCAATTTATTAAGAGGGATCCGGTTCGAGAAGCATGCGAAGTAAAAAGATTGCGAGACATGGTAGAACTTAAGAAAGTTTATGTTTCAAATATTGAAAACCTGCAATGTTTGTATATAGAATTGATGATCCAGTCTCTACTACAAATTTGGAAATCGTCCTGGCCAGTAATGTTAGGCTAAATGGTTCCCATGTTATGGTACAAAGAAATCAGTTCCTCCGAAGTGAACGTGCAGTCGTGCAGTCGAATCAACAGTCGTGCACAGTAAGTACACCAAGGGCACTTAGGCACAGCATGTGGGTGAGAGAGGGCCAGCTAAAACCAAATATGGTTATACCGGCAGTAGGAAAAATCACCAGATTAGGTAGCTAGGCATGCGTGGTAACGCCAGGCTTTTCAGCTGATGGGAAGGAAAACGGCGGAGAGGGATTTGACATCCACGCTAACGTTGTGTAGTCTCACAGTTAAGTCCCCTGGAGCAAGAAGGCATCTCAGGTCAACCAAAAAGAAGCGCTGACAGTGAGCTAATATTTAACAGACACTACCCATGAGATTTTAAAACGATCTTGGATTGCGATGTTTGCCTTGCTTAGCCTGAGAGATTGGGTGGAGGGACATCTGTTTAAGTGACCTCATGCATACAGTATTAAGAGCCATGTTCTGTTGCTGGGGTGAACTCAGAAGATCCGTTTTCTTTAAGAAAACTATTATTATGATTGTGAACTCAAAGGCATAAAGTAATAGGTTGCATCACTCCATGGTTTCAAAAAATTTATATGCACTTTTAAGTGGATTCTCAAAGTATCCAAACAATACAATTATCGCAGAAAGAAAATTTGTAAGGAATCTGCCGCAGCTAAAAAAATATATATATATAATGTAGGCTGATCCTAACTTTGCCTTGCCATGTGACTCATGCAGCAAAACGATGAAGAAGTTTCAGCCTTCTGCAAAACTACGTAACCCACAATGCACCAGGATCAAAATGTGCCCACCAATTTCACTCAACTGTGAGAAGTCCAAAATGCCTCGCACAGGAAGCAGTCAACTTTGACTTTCCCTCCAGCGCATTTGCAAGGACCACAACAGTGGAAGCGTTCGCCTTCACTGGTGGAACACACAAATCACATGAGATATCACATGAGATATCACATGAGATATCACATGAAATATCTCTGGAAATCTGTATGACCCATTTCTTTACCAGTCTTGCCAATGTCCGTTATATGACCCCAGAAGCCACACACTGGTTAACTATTAACTATTAACTAAGTTAACTATGCTGGGCCGATACCATCTGAGAAGAAGACGTACTGTAGCTAGTCACAGGAATGGGAAATACAGTTATGTGTGTTCAACACTTAACACATAAGGGTTACTGTCAGACTCCCACATTCCTGATTTCAATCGCATTCTTCTTGCTGCACAACAGTTGTTTCTCAGTGCCCCATATCATAAATCCCGAGTAGAACAAGTTGATTATTGAAAATGAGACTGTACATGGCACCATGTTTTTCTGCTGGGGGAAATAGACAGTGTTTTGTGTCCACATTCTGGCGGCGGGGTGGGAGCTCGGTTAAGAAAAGTCATACTGTACGTGTCACTGTAGAAACATGTGGATTGTTCAGCCTTCACGCTGTTGTTCCTCGTTCCATAATGAAGGCTTCCATTTTCCTGCTACGGCGTACATCTACCCCTCGCAGACAAAGCGAGCTTCTGTGCAGCACCTGTCACTGGTTTGCCTGGCATGTTTTTGTCTACACTGACAGCATGATAATTCACTGGCTGACATGTCTCTTTGTCCCAGGACCCGGAGACCCAACTTGCTGACTCCTTACTTATTAATCACCATTCCGCCGGACAAGGGAGCGTTTCACTAGGGCTGAAAAGCCAGATATGTGCGCCTCGTCTTAGAGGCCAGGCGCATCATTTTTCTCATCGTTTGATGAGGGCCAGAGGGTTTTTGAAGATCTAATTCTCTCCTGATCTAAGACCCTCATTGATGGGGCAATTATTAAAAGAGTGTATACCACTGCCGAGCCCCCCTGTCATTAGATTACTCACACTGTACCCTCTGTACCTCTCCACAGTTTCTCAGATTGGTTGAATAACGCCAAGAATGCAAGGGGAATTTTGCCAAGTTTTACATTAAAGGGCTTACACAGTCAACAGAGGAAAAGCTAGACGTCAGTGCTGAATAAATTCAAATGGGCCATTCGGGAAAACAATTAAGCTCCCTTGAGACAAAAACAAATGAATGAAATAAATAAATAAAGATAAGATACTCACAGGCCAGCACTTTCAAAGACTAATATTCAAGAGAAACGTCTCGAAATGATAATTATACCTTTCTTGTGAATTCACAACAAAAAGCCTGAATCCCTCTGGTCCCTAACGTCAAGATGATCTACTGCAACTTTCCTCCATTCCTCCTTACTGTTTGCCGTTGAGGAAGGTTCAGAGAGTGAAATCAAACTTCAGGTATTGCCCTTCTTCTGTATCATAATTCTATATAAAGCATCTAAGAAAAAGATACCATTGCATTACAACTATAATTAATTGTGGCCAAAATTGCAATACTCGTTTACTGTAGCCAATGGCAATTGGTAAAAGCAGCAGGAATTGAGAAATTGATGAGACATGAACCTTTTTAGCACAAGGAAATTACTCAGCAAATCATTACACATTATGGAAATAAATGTCGTAAATATGAAAAAATCCTTTATTTATATTATTGTGAGGCGACTCTTCCCGTAGGCTGACTGCAATTACACACAATTGGGTTCCATGGGAGCTGAAATGCAGTAAGCAGCCCTTCCCCTAGGGGGCTGGGTGGCCCTAGGGGGCACTGGCTGCGATTGCCCTTCTCTTATTTCAGACACGCTCCCTGAAGGGTTAGTAATTGTTCAGGGACGCCTGAGACGTGCGAGACAGTGACAGGGATCGTGTGGGACAGCATCTCGGGCCATTCCCCCGGGAGACAAGAGGCGGCCCCAGTGTACACCGGTCCTCGCTGACAGGCTGGGGACGGGTGGGACAGCGCCTGGAAAGCGCATTGGGCTCACGTGGCGCTCTGAAGCTGCCTTCTCTAACTCCACTTAGAGGTGCCACGTGCTCTAATACCCCTGAAGGGAACATCATCCTCCGTCCAAAGCTGAGAGCAGATCCAGCGATTCCTTTCAGCGGTGCATAGGATGGATTCCTCTCAATGGACGACTTTCACTTTCTGCCCACTAATGTCTACGAAACTGCAGACGGGAGACCTGACTATAAATTAGAGTGGTTTTGTCAGTGCAGTTGGTGTTCATTGTCATGTGACGATTTCCCAGTTATAACTTAACCGGATTAGAAATACATTTTGATATATTTGCATGAACTATCACTTAATCCTCGCCACCATTCTTTGGTTTAACGAGCTCCATCCGGTTTTACGTACCGAATGAAATTAACCCAACCTTTAAACAGCTATCTTAACTATGTTTAGTTTTATCTCACAGAGCCAACGCGAATCTGATAACAGGGAAATGATGTGCATATACTTAATGCGTTCACAGCTGTTACAGGTATACTGTTGTATTTTCCGAAGAATCCTGAATGCTAATCAGACCACAATAACTGCACTAACACGGTGCCATGTCTTTTAATTATGTTGGCTACTGGCAACCGACATCAGTGTTTGATGAGCAGCTAACAGCATATTGGTTCTTCTTTTATCAGGAACATTTTGTTTTTTGGTCTGGGCATATTTTTCCCGAGTAAGATAGGTCACTGGACCTGGAAATGCAAATTAAAGTGTGCCCGCATGCAAAAACGGGACGCCCAGGCCTGCTGGATGCTGGGCCACCTGCACATGTGGTTTGACCGCTGTCTGTGAGCCCCACCCACTTTCGCCAGGACCAGCCTGGCACATTGTGGATGATGAAGATGGCCAGTTGGAGAGGCATCTTCCAGTTCTTGGAAGGTTGCCAATCCACCCCAGATAAGCAGGTGAGCACCATTACCTGCTAAGAGTCACTCCGGCGGTGAGACGAGGAAACCCCCCCCGTTGCCTGACAGAGGCTCCCAGGCCCCCTCGCCCCCCCCGAACACCCTTCGCGTCCCATCAACCCCCAGGAGCGCCGGAGATTCTGGCCTGCAAAACGAGTCGGCAGCTGGTCGACACGCCACACCCACCTCTCCCTTTGTATAATCTCTTTCATTACTGTCATTTCCCATCTGCAGAGCCTTGCTTTGTGACAAAAACAGCAGACTCTCAGTCTCTACCGAGAGCTGTAAGGTGTGCTTTTCAAAACTATGAAGTCTGAAGAGGTGGTAGTAAACTCACTGGCACTAATTAACTCACTAAGTTAGGTGAGGTTGGGGTAGAATTGCTTAGTACCTCAATGATACCATTCCCTGTCACTGGGAAAAGCCAGAAATCTGAACAGTTTAGAGCAAAACAAACAAAAGTTTTGTCATCAGATTGATTTGAATGACATTCGTAAGTAAATTTGTCAAAAATTTGCAAACCTAGTGTTCCCCCCCCCCCCCCCGAAATGCTGTCGTAAAAGATCTGACCGTAATTGCCTTTAAGACTTTGTGACTTATCATCCACCCGTTAGGAAACCGATGTATGGGAAATGATCGATTGCAGAAGTACTATCATTCACTATCTTGCTTATCTTATTGCCAGTGTGTCAAAGCCTGAGAGCCCTTTCACAAACAAAGTACTCAATGGGGAAAAGACACTGATAACAGACATGCAATATCCTTTTTGAGCTTCTATTTTCAAAAAATCCTTATCAACATAGACAAGGGAGATCTGATCGTGTGCAAAAGGCCCAATTGTTCTGACAGTGTACCAGATCGTATTCAAATGTAACGCCTTTGCTGAAATTACGTTCACACTGTATGTGACGCAATGCAAAAGAAGAAGAATTGAAACATTGTGCAGGTCTGCGAGGAGAATCCAGCGGTGAACGGATTCTGCCGCTAACCATATTACATCACCCGGGGAGAACAGATATGCATTCTCAAAGGTCCCGAGACTCTGCCTGTCCATCTTTAAGCTAAAATCCACGGCCCTTTTGCTATCTCAGTATCAGCAGGTGTCCCGGGACGGGTGTTCGATTTCACGGCATTTCTGCACGCTCGCCGTCAGGATGCTCTGGTGTCCGTTGGTCGCCGGGGAGTTCAGTTCACGGCTGCGGATGCCACGCTGTCTAATGCGACAGCGCCCAGAGATCAATAGAGCACCCTCTCACACAGCTCTCAGCATGACAAGGGAAGGACTCACCTCCCCACGCCCTCCTCCTGCCGCTGTTACCCCAGCTGGACGTTGGGACGCCCCAAGTCCTCTGCCGACTACGACCTGTCCGCAGGTGTCGACTGCTCCGCACTTGATCCTCAGTGAGCGCGCTCCAGACCACCTGATGAGTCTGTGTGTGGGCAGAGCATCTCGCTATCTGCAAACGAAACATTCAGACATTTATGTGTGTATTCTTCCAACCACCAGCTCCCAAGCATCATCTCATCAGAGAGCAAAATATCATATAATATCATATCATTATAATCAGTCTTCCTTCATAAAATTTTAAAACGTATGTAAAAATTTGTATGTAAAATTTGCATCTATTTGGACTAGCAGTTGCTGAAAACTGCTCAAAGTCAAACCCTTTGAACTGCTAAAAGTGACAGCACCAACAACAATTCTCACCTAAGAACAATGACACAATATTAAATTAAGAAATTACAAATGATCAAAGAATTTATGTTTTTCCCCTCGTCTAATTTGTGCAGAATCCATGCTGAAAAGTAATACATAATATAAGGGGTGTGTTGATGGGATTCCAGGCCGTCATTTTATTTGTTTCTCATATTCATCTGATTCGTCTTAAAAGTCAGGCATCTAGGTGAACGGAATGAGGGGGTGATGCGTTTTCCAAGTGACTAGCTTTGGAGTTGCAATGGAGTGGCTCAGGAAACCCGGGACCAGGAAAGCCTGTTACTGCATTTACTGTTCTGCATTGTTACAGCATACAGCAGGAGACTGGAAAACCCTGCAGAGAGAGACGTAATAAAAAAAAAAGAAATCTGATCGCCAGCCAAGATTAGTTAACTTGACCAAAACCCAATATTGGCCCCTGGGACCTGGAGGTTGGCGGCACTCCTATTTGTCTGCAGCTGGTTTTTAGGGTTTTAGAACAAGCCCTTAGACACCCTCCACGCCCCCTTGAATAATATGCCGAGGTCAGTGGGGCTGCGGGAGTGTAGATTGGGGAGTGTAAAGATTTATTCCACTTTAAACAAAAACAAAGGGCAAAAGTTTACAGTGAAGTGATTCAGGCCTGGCTTCAGTGCTAGTTATAGACTTTCATTCAGGCCTGGCTTCAGCACTGGTTTGGGCCTGTGATTCAGGCCTGGCTTCAGCACTGGTTTGGGCCTGTGATTCAGGCC
>JAOVYW010029200.1:13565-26024 GCA_025775045.1 Hiodon tergisus
GGCTTCAGCACTGGTTTGGGCCTGTGATTCAGGCCTGGCTTCAGCACTGGTTTGAGCCTGTGATTCAGGCCTGGCTTCAGCATGAGTGTGAGCCTGTGATTCAGGCCTGGCTTCATCACTGGTTTGAGCCTGTGATTCAGGCCTGGCTTCAGCACTGGTTTGGGCCTGTGATTCAGGCCTGGCTTCAGCACTGGTTTGGGCCTGTGATTCGTCCCTGGCTTCAGCACTGGTGTGAGCCTGTGATTCAGGCCTGGCTTCAGCACGAGTGTGAGCCTGTGATTCAGGCCTGGCTTCAGCACTGGTTTGGGCCTGTGATTCAGGCCTGGCTTCAGCACTGGTTTGAGCCTGTGATTCAGGCCTGCCTCTGATTAATTAAAAAGAAGGAGCAGCACAGACAGCTAAAGAAGACCTTTTTCTCAACAGCAGAAACGCGCCTCAGGTGTTTGCAGACATTGGAGCAGACAGCAGTACTTGGTAGCCCTAATTTTCCGCACATTTTCTGTACTTTGTCCATTTCGTCAGCAACACACCCCTAAATGATCATCTACAGATCATCTGTAAGAACCCCTTGGGTGTAGGGCATGATGTTACTTGCAGGATCAATGAAAACCACCCATCAGAGACAGTATTTTAAAAAAGTAAACGCTGTTTCATTCATTATAGGGCAGAGGTTAAAAAAAACTAAACTAAACAAAGGTCAAAGCCAAGGTCCAAACACTGTTCTCCAAAATCAGGTTCCCATACAAATCAGCTTCTCCAACTAAAACAGACCAAAAACAGTCCAAATTAAAAACACTCCTCTGGTTCGGCTCAGACAGCCTCCCCACTAGCCTTAAACCAACTAAACCAAGCAGCAGCATTTTGTACTGTGTCTGATTGCACCATTGCCCGCAGCTGTACAAATTACAAGGCTGCAGACTATTGGCACTCAGAATGTAGATACAGAATGTCAGGCTGGCTGGTCTTAAAAGGTGCAGATCCCCCCACTGTCAGACAATAGCCACAGGTGGAGATTTTCACTGGAGAGGCTGGCTTTTCCTCATTAAAACTTTTTTATTGGGCATTGGTCGGCGTGTGATTGGGTGGGGCAGGCCAACCCTGGGAGCCCCGTGGAGCCCCGTGGAGCCCCGTGGAGCCAGGATGCTATGTTTCCCAAATGGTAAGGTAAAAAAGAAAAGGAATTAAAGAGTTAAACATTTAAAACTCACTTTATATTTTTTAGAACATCCTTTAAAATAAGTTCACGGTTCAACCGATTGAGGGAGTGTGTTGTTAGTGTGTTCAAATTACCACCTTGAAAAAAAACAGGAAAAATTACAATTAACAATGGGTAAATAAAACATTTTTGAGAAGTTGTTTTTAATAGTTGCTGTATCCAATATTTTTTTTATGCAGTTTTCTCCCTTTTCAAGTAAAGACTTGAATGAATGCCTTGAAAACTTTTCATCCTTATCTTTATTAATCAGGTATTAAAAAATTAACACATATCTGTTGTTCTAGTCTAGAAATGACAGTTCAGCATTCCAAAAACGTGCCACAACACCAGGTGATTCCGGTGAAAACTGGGCGAAAAGGATTTCTTTGTGAAGAGCCAATCGTGACCAGAGCATCGGACCAGAATAAAGAAAAATAAATGGATAAAGAGAATAGAGTTTGATATCGTGTGATGATCAAGGCAGTATTAAAAGTGAATGCGTGGACAGAGCAGAACCAGACCCATCAATGTCTCTCTCTCTCTCTCTCTCTCTCTCTCTCTCTCTCTCTCTCTCTCCCTCTCTCTCTCTCTCTCTCCGAAAGTCAATCAGCTAAATGTCTGCGGACATCTGTTAAATGGGCTACCCATTACTGCGTCTCACCTAATGACACCATCCCCCAGGGAAATCACCCTGAGGAGGCAGGCAGCGTCCTGGGGACCAGCAGGGCGCGTTTGTCCGCCCTCCAATCAGACGCTTTATGGAAAGAGGCAGCTGTCTGTGGCACTCATGTGACTCTGGCTGTGGTGCTATCACAATTCACCTAGGCAACAAAGCCCAGATAGACCATTTCGGAATAATATAAAGGCTTCTTACCAATGCAAAAATAATAACAGTTTATTCAGTTTACTCCAGTTCTGTTAAACATTTAATGGTTAACAGAACTTGAGAAATGAAAAAAGGAATAAAACTGTGTACAATAAAGTTAGGGCAATATATGTTAATTAAAACTTTTTTTTTTTTTTTTTTTTTTTAATAATCCCACTACTATTCCAGCTGGCTTTAAAACAGGTGTTAAATGCATCACACCACTCAAATTTTAATGAGGAAACTTTATATATTTGTTTGTTTATTTATTTCTGAATGTTGTTAGTAAGGCTTAAAAAAGTTTTACATGTTGAATTCATCCTTCAAATTATTAAAATCTTCTTTAAATGGAAATACTATAGATACCTATAGAAACTATAGATTTTTTTAGATTTGATACAGGTTACGACTGTAACGATTTGTCATAAAGGAAATTACATATCCTACGATACATTTGACAGATGTCTGGTTTCTTTTCGAGCACTTGGAAAACGACGATTAGAACATTGTGCCATGACATAAAGGGACTTGTTGAGGTACCGAAATGTATGGAGTTTCATTATAAACTAACACCGTAATGTAATGGGAACCGGAGGGACACTAAAGAACACTGAGATTTAGACCATTTACTCTCGCAAAGGCTGTACTTACCGCTGAGTTGTTGTGGTGAACGCATCAATGAAAGATATCTGGGCGTGTAAGCGTGTCGTCGTTAAACGCTCCCTAACTCGTTTAGCATCAATCTAATACTCTCGAGTTTCCCTAATTAAATGCATAACCGCATATTGCACTGTATAAAAGTATTTAATGACATTCCAATCAACCAGAATTCATGATTCCACTGGGAAACTGCGCACATGTGGTTTGAATTAGAAGGCTGATGGAAACTAACATAGCAGTTAAAAGCCTGCAAAAAAAAATAAAAAATTAACAAAGCTGTCTCTGCGGCTGAAATGTCATCAATGGAAGGTTTAGATATTATGCGTTTCCATTTAATGCTTCAATAAAGGCGACCAGTAATTGTTGTTTTGGCAGCCCTTTTTGAAAGAAAGGAAAGCTTTCTTGTGACATCTCAGTTGTGACACCGTTGTGGCAGCATTTTTGTGGAAACATTGTGAAAGGTGTACGTGGTTAATCAATCTGGGCGATTCTAAAAGAGCAACACAGGGGTTGAATCCTCAGTGACACATTTTAATACCTGTGTCTTCAGACCGTAAAAGGAGAGGAGAAGTTTGTAAAGATCCCAGGTCGAAAGACTTTCTTCTCACCTTTGCGTGCCACAAGACAGAGTACTGAATTTCCCTCCCTAAACAGGCCCATCCACCACTTCACAGGAAGTGTCTTTGTGCCACAAAACAGCGAGTACTCAATTTCCCTTCCAAAACAGGCCCATCCACCACTTTACAGGAAGTGATTGTTTTCTATAGGGATTTTTGGAACAACTGGTTGAGTGCGGCCTGCTCCTGAAAATTATCTATGTTTCTAGGCTTGGGATGTAAAGGGGCGAATCGTCCAGGCAATAACACTCTCAGCTCTGCTGGAGAGAATGTGTCCTGCTACCGATGAAATAGAGCTTTTAACTAATCAAAACTGTTTGTGGAATTTTAGTCCGCAGCCAGTTTAATACATTTACTCAACAAACCACAACTGGACATTTAAAAAAAAAAAATTTGCTAAATATTGGGTCTTCTGAAAGAAATTTTAAAAGCTTTATCATGTTTGATTTCTAAAGTCCAGTACCATTAAATATTCCCAAGTGGCAATTAAAAGTATGCTTGGTAGCACTAGCCAAGTTACCACTGTAATCCCTGATACCACACCGATTTACTGTAAAGTGAAAATAATGATTAGATATATCTCCTTTCATGGCACAGAACCGCGGTCAGTGTTTTCACATACAGAGCCAATTACAAAGATTAAGCTGCCAAAATTTCTCCTGGACACTGGGTAAACCACAGAAGCCAAAAATGTCTTACATTACAGTTTGTAGGTATTTATCATTTGACAGCTCAATCCAGCATAAAACCATCTTGGAATCCTTGTTTATATAAAACAAAAGCCAGCATCTTGTGGATTTATTGTTTAGAGTACACAGTCCTGAAGATGCCTGCCTGTTGAACTGTGGTGCCTGGCAACCCAAGAGGCCTATGTTGGCATGGGGGTGGTTGGTGGGTGGTGTTGGTGAAGGGGGTGGGGGGTTGTGAGTGTTCTTTTCCACATGCCCTAATTGGGCACCGTAATTATAACCCCACATCCTGATGTAAAGCAGGCGTGCAGCAGAAGCTTTTAATAGTCCGACAAAAGAAGAAAACGATTGGTTCCTGGGCTGCTGAGCAGGCAGGAAATACTTACCGCAGTCCCCAGGATACCCATAACACCACCGTTGCTCACACAGGCTGCTTAAATAAAATCAAAAAACCGCTTTGATACATGCCGCTGAACTTTTGCCACTATGTAAACTGGTCTGTGCCCCCCCGTCCAGTAGAGGCAACCGTTCAGATGCCACCTCTCCTTTGTTTCCAAGCAAAGTGTGAGAAAACTGTGTAGAAACCTGTCAGACGTGTCAGCGGCTCATCTGATATCAAGCTCACCAGTGAGAGCGCACAGTCCGCTCGAAGGTGTTCATGGGACATGTAGGAAGCAGAAGACCTTGGCCTTGTGACCACAAACCAGAGGTCGGCTGGAGTGTGAGAACATAGGCAGCAAGTGGTACGGAGACCTGAACACCGCCTGGTCGTAGTTTAGGGCACCCACCGAGCAGCACACCCCCACCAGCTTCCCCCCAACCCCTTAAACGTGTCAGTAAGCATTCTCAGACCGTGTTTTTATAACATTCATGAGAAAGGCTATCCTGAATGTCAGACTCTCACAGACACCAGAAGCTAGAGGGGCCATCTGCAATTCCTTCACTTTTTGAGCGGGGGCACAATCCAAATCTATACCTTCGCTAATTACCCAGTAAAAACTGAGATTTGTGGTTTAAACCTGGTTCCTCTGTATCAACTTCTCTTTTTTGGTTCTGTTTTCCTAAAATCAATTCATGAGTGCAGGGACATTCCAGCCACATGAGTCCTTCCATTTGTGGAGAAGTGAAAAGAACATCAAATGGAAAAACAGCTAAGCAAACTTATATTTTCCTGGACCAAATCTTAATAATATAGTCATTGGAACGGTGGACATAATAATGATGACCTTTTGTGCGAGGGGAGTTCCTTCATAATTACAGAGGTAGCGGAGAAGTTTCCCCAAAAGGTCGTCCTACCGTGAGTCATGTTCCTCTGGTGCTATGAATGGAAACGGACCTTCGTGTCTATGTGTGGTGTCACTTTGGTGCCAGCCTTTTTATCACCGCACATCCATGTTGACCTCCATGCTGAGATCCACGCAGTCACCCACAGCTTCATTTTCCTGGCTTCCCCAGACACTGAGGCCCTTTGACACTTTGAAGACCGGCACGGATAGACGTGGCAGAATCGCCACACGATCCACCCAAAATCTTTTTTGCTTTTATTCCGCCGATAACGGGCCTGACTATTGCTCACGGCTTGACGTGATTTCCAGAACGTTCCAACACCGCCCGTAGACGAGCCGGTGAAATAACAACAGCTCGTGAAGATCTGAAGATCAGAAAGATCCAGAAAAATATTTTAATGATCGGGGGGGAAATGTCACACCGTAGCAGTTTCTTGAATCTGAAGAAAACCCAATCTTTACCGTGTATGAAAACATTTTTCATTCATTGTGAGCTCTGACATTTCAACCAAAGTGATCAAAACCGATTACTCTGTAATCACCGGTATATTTTATACAAGAAGGCAACTGATAATTTATATTGCCTATATATGAAAATTAAAGGAAATTTTTTTTTTTATTACATTTTTGTATTATTACTTTATTATATGATAATAATAAGCTTATACTATGACTAAATGTGGAGTAGTGAGTCATATGCATGGTTTCATCCTCAAACCATAAAGAAAAAAATAACACCACAAAGCACAGAATGAAGTTGACAATGTTTTGATGTTTGCACAGCTGGCTTTGAGAGTTTGAGGATTAAATACATTTTGAAAGACGCTAACATTAAAGGTCGTCGTCGGGTTGCTGGAACAAAAAGATGCGCTTCTTTCTCCACTTTGATCTGACCTCACATTCTCCGGGCGGGCTTCTTGGTCTGAGATTACAGCACTGCTTTACCAGGTGGTATATGTCATCTCTTTTCAATCGAACACTCGTCCACAGTGGTGGCTGGCTGGGTTTAGGCAGCAGCTGACCACCAGGATCCCCCAGCATACATTAACATTGTGATTAAGCCCACTGCAGTCAGTCTCCATGTGACACGCTTCTTACGTTTTATTGGCTCCAGAAGTGTACAAATGGGAAGGACCGTGATGCGTCAAGCCCCCTCAAAGACGTACGCCCAGGAGAGCTGCTGCAGACACGGAAAACTCTGATTTTCTGAAAGTTAGGGATCACATGGCCCAGACTTTCTTTCTTGCAGACAGCTGGAAAAAGCCTCAAAGAGGGGAAACAAAGCCGGCTTAAAATATATGACTTTTATTTCATATATGACTTTTATTTCATATATGACTTATATTTCAGTAAATCCAGTCAAAACAAGGTATGGTTTGACTTTTTTTTTTTTAAATGAATCGCTGTAGCGATGGCATTCCTTCTGCTGCAAAACACACACAAACACACACTGACACATACATACAAACACACTGATACAAACATACACACACTCACACAAACACACACACACACACTCACACAAACACACACACTGACATAAATACACACACACACTGATACAGACACACTCACACAAACACACACTCACACAAACACACACACTGACATAAATACACACACACACACTGATACAGACACACTCACACAAACACACACACACAAACACACACACACACACACACACACACACACACTCACACACACAGCAGAAGTGAAAGTTTGGGCTCAGCTGATTCTGAGCACTTCCTCTTGGAATATTCAAAACAAAGGTTAGTGTCAGAGTGCAGTGTGCAACAGCTTGACATAGAAATCACTTTGGCTTTCAGTTCTTCAGAATCATTTTTACCACTGTCATTGGTTTCATAGAGAAAATCTCCTTGAAACGCATGAATACAATTTTCAATGTGTATGAAGGGGGTGTCATCATTCTGATAATGTCATTCGGAAGAGTCCCTTTATATGCTTTTCTAAGAAACTGCAAAAATAACCAGCTTTTTTTGGACCGGCTTCTATTTATTTCTACATCACACAGGGCCAGTTGTTCCGTGTCTGTTTGAAGTTGCAAGGACAGGTCATACGAAATGTGAACAGGCTTACTGGTTTTAGGAGACCGGTCAAACTGTGAAAACGGGGCAAAATAAAGGTACTTTTGTTAATTTTATACACGTCACATTCATTAAAGTAATCATCTATTATCTTCCGTTTAGGCAGTATTTCACTTACTTCTATCATGAGGTTTTTTGTACCCTTGGGTATAAAGCTGGATGGCCTTACTGGTTACTTCAGTGTCAGGAGCACATAACAGAGTGAGAGTGAGAATGTAAACATAATTTCAGGTGCAACCAATCTGATGAATAGTCTTTTCAAAACTCTATTATGCAACTGCTATTCAGGTGACAGCTACATTTAATGCCAGGACTCGGGTCACTGATTTCCTGGCGAATTGCGGGTGACGGAGGTTGTCGTGGGCGTTTAAGTTTTAAATGTAAAATGTAAAGGAGCCTACTGAGCTGCTCTGAGCGAGAGCATCACCCCCCTGAGTGCAGATTTGGCATCAGTTTGGCATCAGTTTGGCATCCCCCGGTTGAAAGGAGCACAGGTAATTTGGGTGAATCCTACCGAAATTCCGTTGTGTGTTGTCATTGCGATGGTACGTCGCGATCAGAACGCCTTGTTCTGTTGTCACAGGTTACATATAGGGACACCAATAACCAGCAGACTTATGTTGGAAATGCCCTGGCTGCTCCATGTGTTGTGAAAGAGAAGTTGTCTATTTGCATCTCGTGGCATAGAATTCTACTGATATTTTTACCACTCCTACTCATGCCAAACATGTTTTTCATTTGCATTTTAAAAAGTGCCTACCATTGAGTGCAAATTAACTCTTGTACTAGATGGACCCGGGGCTCAGCTAATATTTGTCCAACAGGAAGTGTTGACTATTCAGAACAAAGAGGCAGTGAGAATGATTCAGATCAGATAGGAAAATGGGTTAAATAATTATCTCCTATAGACAGTGGTATTACTTTCATTTCTCCCATAGTTCTTTGTTTACAAAGAAAGGGTCGCAAGCGTGTATTTTTTATCATGTATCTGGGCAAACAAAAACAGTTCTATGTACTTTCCTAACCTTACATGTATGCGCATTACCTGTTGTTTGCTTGGCTGGGGGTTTTCAATCGTAATAATGGGCTACCTCAATACCCTGCCCATCCTTTTGTGAGAACTCTACACCGCCCTCCTCTGTATTCGTCAAATGCAATGCTGGTCCATTGCCAAATTACACTGAGGCTAATTCACTCTGGAAATACATTTTTTAATCTTTTCATAGCCTCTAACATCTTGAGACGTCCATAAATTTAACTACATGAACTACTTGACTACATTAAAGCTACATAAATTTAACCACCGAAGCGCTTTATGTAAACTGCTGCTCTGGCACTGTGTCGAAAAACCGTGGTCCAGGTTTGTCCGAAATATATAGTTTTAGTTACTGGATTCTCTTTCACAGAAAACCTATGATGAGTTTCTGTTTACTGGATGGGTTGATGCAAGTGTAAATCTGCTCAGACAGCAATTGACAGAAAAATACTTCCACTCAAACTTCCTGCGTCTCGTTTCCTCTCTCCGGCCTGTTTCTTTAGCTTGGACTTTTCTGCTGCTCTAAATAACTGCACATAGCTAAACTCATTTTGACACCCACGGGATGTTGCATAAAAAGTTGATTTGGAAACAGAGTGGTCTTGGTGCCCCTTACCTAAAGCAGATTTTCTTCACCTGGAGAGTCGCATAAAGCTTCTCGAATTTTCTAGATGCGATCCTTTGGTCCCTGTTTTCATGGGGTACAACAAATGGAAACCGAGTGGCAAGGAAATTCTTCAGTAACGTCACAGTATATTGCCTGGGCTGTGGGTGGCATTAACGTAGTGTCCATCGAAACTGCATCTCAATGACAACCGGGTCCGTGTCTTATGGTCAGATAAGACGCATTGAGCTTCACAGCGTAACGAGAAACGCAAAGAATGCAGAGAATTACATCATGAAGACGGCGAGAGTGTCGGCAGTGGTGGAATGGGGTTGGAATGGGGTTTTTCCGTATGGTTAGTGGGGAAACCCGATCAGGTGATGCATCTGGTTAGGGCATAAAAAGGAGATCTGTGAAGGTGAGCTGAAGCAACACACATCAGTGGCGTTTGCTCTCACTGAAAGCTTGCTCCTCGATTAAAAAAAAATGAAAAGGGTTGTTTCGCAAAACCAACTACCGGCCACAAAGAGATATGAACTCAAAAAGCAAAAGCCCGAAGTTCTGAAGTTGCTGCATCGCTGTAGCTTAAGGATTGTAACAGTATTGTGGCAGCCACATGAGAGTAAAAGTTCATTGTGTGTTCAATTCTACTGTGGTTATATTTAGTTAGTCGCTGGTTAATTATGTTATGTGAGTGACAGCTAACGGGCTGAGTAATATATTAGAGTAATATAACTGAGAAGCACACGTTCACTGTGTATTTTCTTCTGGACGACTTCCGCTACGCCTTTTGCCAGATAGCTCTGCCTTCGCCCACCCATTTCCATCGTTGAGAAACAAAACCGGTTTGGAGGAATGAAAGCAAAAGGTGGTTTTACCGATGACGGGCGTGTGAATAATGTTGGCATCTATACCGCAAAGAGTTCTGTGGAACTCGAAGCTTGTTTCCCTTTTATGAGTTGTTTGTGTGTCAAAACTGCACATGGCGATCATTCTGGGGCAAGATGTGTCCGTGTTGGCCAGTTAGCAATTACGGAGGTATGCTGGTCACATGTCGTTTCCCACCATAATGACGGGCAATTAGCCTGTCTGACAACTGAGCATTACAACCCACGACATCACTTCTTCTGCGCCCGAGGGTTTTTTTCTTCAAACAAAACACTTTCTTAAGACATTTGTCTTCCCCAGTGACATCGGAATCGGTGATGTCACTGCCTGTGACCCGGGAGACTGTCATTTGAGTCTCTCCCCTGCCGGTAAGGGCGCTCCTTAATCCCACAATATCAACGCCGTGTTAAATAATTAACACCGGTGGCCCTCCTTAACTTGAAACAGAAGCAATAGTGCATATATATAGATATATCGATAGATATATAATAGATATACTTAAATCCATATTGATATTGTATTTTATGGGTGGTTTTGTGAATGCCCTGACCTGGCAGCTACTCACATGTTTTTAACAGGCTCCGGGCGAAGAACATCAGCTTCTACAGCAATGTACTAGGCCGGCTTGAAGAAATAAGGTTGAAATTGGATGGAATAAAACTGTGGTTGAAGGTTGAAAAGAAATGATCAATGGTCATGCTAAACACACCCTTTGGTGGTTGGTCTGATCAGATCGAACCGCAGAGTCACCGATTTATCTTTTTCCCTCAATCCGTCAATAACATCTGACAACATGATCAATTAACTTATTATCAGGATGAGCATTCACGGTCATTCACTTCTTACGCAGAGCATTCATTTATTCGTTCGCGGGGGACCTGTGACGTAATACGTGAATGACATCTTTTGCCAATTATATTAAGTAATCAAGGATTGAAAGCAGGTTGACCGAAACCATTAATCAAATGTAATTTGATTATTGTACTTTGTACATCTTTTTATTATTTACGTTTATATTTCAGTCTAATGTCTTGTAAATATTACTTGGTGGCTGGAACATAAATGTAATATGTTCCAGCCACAAAGTTATTGGATTCCATCGATTTTACCTCAAATTCATAGTAATCTATAATGACTCTAATTTTGGTAAATGTGATTTATGAGAAACAATTCTGCTTCATAGTTTATACTGAAATTACTGGATTGACCTCCATGAGGTCAATGGTACCACGCAGTAAAACAAACTATTCATTGGGAAGGGAATCACTGGTCTTATATTTCT
This sequence comes from Hiodon tergisus, assembly GCA_025775045.1. Taxonomy (NCBI): domain Eukaryota; kingdom Metazoa; phylum Chordata; class Actinopteri; order Hiodontiformes; family Hiodontidae; genus Hiodon; species Hiodon tergisus. The sequence continues at coordinate 24,796 of JAOVYW010029200.1, forward strand.
CCAGTAAGACGCAAAGAGAAACTACTGCTAGAAAGCCAGTGATTATTGTTTTTCTTTGGAATGAAATATGATGAATAATATGAATATGATTTTCCCTTCATGGTAAACCCCCTATTAGGCTTTCGGAAATTCTTGGTTATTTCCTGCAAATTCCCTGTGAATGTTTTTGACGTAACAATAAACTGACCGATACTTTTTCTCTGTAATTACTCTATTGGTAAGTTTGTCTCATGGAGAGAGATTCTGATTTAAAAACAAAGCCTAAGCCTAAAGCTTGACTTACTGTTAGATGACAACATGTCATTCTAGCGGATGTCAATACTGATCTCAGCCAGGGCCTTCACAGGAAGCGGGATGCGTGGGAAGGCTCCAGGGAGGGAGTGCGGCTCCGGGTATCCGCATCTGGGGGTCACGGTGTATCTGCTTCCTGCTCCAATCCCACTTTCTCACATGGCCAGGAACCACCCATGGCTCTGGTTACACACTGTCGATTGGTCGGGTTTATATTTAATCCAGACAAACAAACTGACCCAACACGCACAGGTGTGTGGCCCGGGTAAGATGCATTGTAGCCGGCTGGCCTGCTTAGGAACATATCAACGTCTCCACAATCGCAGACATACTGGAATATTTACTTGCTTGTACTTGAAGACACTGAAGTAAGCGCCATTGAGCGATCCCTGGCAGTTGTTTTTTTATCTCTGCCAAATCCCATAAAGTGACAGGAACACTTCAGTAAGCGGGCTTTAACTGCAGGCTTTGAGGTCGGGATGACTCTTCTGCTATCATATAGCGCACACAATGCATGACTGGTCTCCTGAAAGGAATTTGTTTTTTTTTAACCTTTATTAGGAACGGATCTTGGCTGTGCAATCTCATTGTCAGCACCTTCAATCTTTGATTCCACTGTAAAATAAAAGAGGGCTTATCAACATTTATAAGCTTTTACGGAAGAAACAATGGAAAGAAGAGCAAAGGTCCGTCCTCAGACATGCCCAGGGCAATCATTTACTAGCTCAAAAAAAAATAGAAATAGAAAATATATATTTCCTATTGGAATAATATTAGTTCTGATTCTCCTGAGTTCTCATTGTCCTGAGTTCTCATTCCCTGGGTTCTCATTGTCCTGAGTTCTCATTGTCCTGAGTTCTCATTCTCCTGAGTTCTCATTGTCCTGAGTTCTCATTCCCTGGGTTCTCATTGTCCTGAGTTCTCATTGTCCTGAGTTC